>VACF01000294.1:0-306417 GCA_006891605.1 Pleurozium schreberi | reverse complement strand
CACACCGTGAAGTCCTCTACAAAAGTGAACTTCCCACACTTGACTTCCACGTTTGTAGCCACCTTACTTGTCTTGTGCGGTTTGCCCTTGGCAAACTGCACCTTGATGGGCTTGCTAGACTCCTTGAGTTGCAAGCCCAACTCCATAGCAAGTCTTGGGCTCACGAACAAATGGGTTGCACCTGTATCCACCAGGGGGGAAACATCATGTTCATTTATGGATCCTTTTAAGAACAACAAGCGGGAACTTAGCTTCCTTTGGTTTGCCTTAGCCAAAAAACCACCGTGAAGGACATGCTCTCCAATATGAGAGTGCTTATGTTGAGCACTCACCTTAGGTTTGGTGCAACCCCGGTACATGTGGCCTTTTTCCCCACAATTATAACAAGTCATTTGGCTCACATCTCGTTTGGCTTTGTCACCCCCTTTGTCAATGCCCTTAACTTGTCCTTCCTTGGGCCCACTTGGCTTGGCTCCATCCCCTCCATGCTTGCTCTTCATCCAAACATSACGCCTCAACTTGCGCTTAGAATGCTTGCTTGACTCACCTGTTGAAGGCCCTTCTTTAGCCTTCTTGTTTTGGCTCTCATCATCCCCAATCCTTTCAGCAAGCTTTAGCAATTCAGCACAAGTCTCTRGGAGTTGGGGCATCCTAAACAATGCCCGCTCYGCCCAACCTTGCAATCCATTGAAGAAGATGATCTTCTTGGCTAGTTCATCTAGCCTTGGAAGCACATTAAAGTGTGCATTGAACTCCCGCACATACCCCCGAAGAGTCCCTGTTTGCTTGAGTCTTACAAGTGCCACTCCATCGCGAATGTCTTGGTACTCCGGGGTGAAGCGGTCACTGATGAGTTCCTTGAAACCTGGCCAAGTTAAGTTCTCCACCACCTCAGGACTTTCACCACGAAAGTGAGTCCACCAAAGCAAGGCATGGTCTTTAAGGAAGGTCACCGCAATTGTGATCTTGTCCTCTTCAAGTGCCCTTTGAGCCTCAAAGTACAATCCTAACTCTACCAAAAAGTCTTTGACTTTGTGGGCCTTGCCAATTCCTGTGAAAGAARATGGCATGTTGGTCTTGCACAACTTGTAAGAAGAAGAGTTAGGTCCCCTCTCCTTAAGTTCTTTGATTTTCCCTTGCATCACTTGAAGTGTTTTTATAAGCTCCTCAAACATGAGGTCACGGCCTTTCCGTTTTCGATCACGTGGTGCCCTCCCAGGACTAGTGGCGGTGTCAACTTCCCTGGCACTAGTTTCCTCATTCATTTCCCTGATGGGACTCAACTCTTATCCCATTTGCTCCATGGGAAGTGAGTCTTCCCCTTGAGTTTCCTCTAAGGAAGGCTCATTAGGCTCTAGACCTTGACTACGTGTTTGGCGCCCTTGCCCTGAAGCTCCAGCTTGAATTTCTTTCAACCTAGCCATACCTCCAAAACTCACTGTACCACCATGTAGCCCTGCTTTGATACCAAGTGTCGCGGCCCAAATGACTCTCAAGAGTCTTAACTAGCTCCAGTGGGTTCACCACAACCCACTTACACCGTCACTTGAGTCACCAACTGCCTAACACTGCACATGCCAAGCACATCCAATGTTAGTCCCCATTTCCAATTCCTTTTTGCTTAGTCCCAGTCACCGGGACTCCTAGCACACACACCTCCTTCATGACATTGGGCATGTCACTTAGTAACATGGGGCNTTTTTGCTTAGTCCCAGTCACCGGGACTCCTAGCACACACACCTCCTTCATGACATTGGGCATGTCACTTAGTAACATGGGGCGGGACTTCCACCTCAATGTGCAAGGCTCCATGGTGGTACTACTCACCATGGACCTAACCGCCTTTGGGTGTCACCCCACTCTATGCTAGCTCATTTTGCACTTGCTATTTATTCACCAAGGTAACCGGTAYTCATACTTGGGACACACCCTAAGAGGCCTAGCAAGGAGCGGGACACCACCCAACCAATGCCACGGGACACTCACACTAGTGTCCCATGGTGCCTTGGAGTGGTGGTGAAGTCACCACCACTCACCATGAGCCACCGGGACTCACCAAGGCTCCAAGAGGAAGTGAGGAGGGAGACCAACCCTCTTCATAGTACCCTCTGCGGGATTCGGCAGACCCCCCCTCCTAGGTCAAAGGGGTTCCCCTCATGACCTTTGGTTTTGGAAGACCACCCACTTCCAACCCCAAAATCCGAGTTTCGTCACCGTTTGAAGTCCGAAACTTCCAAACGACGTAACTTTGCACCCACAGCTTCAAATTGCACATGCAAGCCCATTTTCGATATCTACACAACGAGTAGATGCCAATGAACTCCTCACTTGTCCCTTTTGGACAAGTACTTGCAAAGTTATGGCCCTCCAAAGATTCGGGTTCACCGGGGAAGGCGTCACGCCTTCACCACGACCCTTCTCTTGGCCCTAACTTTGGCCTTGTAGCTTAGAACCTCGTAATGCTTGTCATTCTAGGTTYCTTGTGTTTATACCTTTTCAATGATATGCTACATGCCATATTTGGTTGAGGGATTCATTGCACACCCCTCACACCTAGCCCTCAAGTGTCCCGGCGCCACCGGGACACCTCCAACTTTGAACGGCCATAACTTTTGACTCACAAGTCTAAATGGCGCGTTCTTTGGACCATTGGAAGCATCTTCTCAAGAGCTTTCCAAGCATGTATGACACATGTCCAACTTCTTTACAATCAGGGCGCTATTGCGCCCTRTTTGATTAGGAGTCACCATTACTCCCTACCTAGACTATTGCAAGGCTTGGGAAGTTACCCCCAAAGTCCTCCTTGCTCACCAAGGCACTTCGGGCAACCCAAGGAGATGGGGGCGTGATAAGCTGTGTGCACAACATGCATAATGTGAAGCAACGCCCATGCAAGCTCCGTATGCTTCTTTGTAAAACGTTGTAGACGGTAAGCGGCGGCAATTTCTTCCACAGATATGTTTTTATCATAATGTACCCGAATGAATATGTTGTCCGGATAATTATGATCCATGTTCAACATCTATCTCAGTGTTCCACCATTCCACCATTCCACTAAAACAAATATCTTTCATTTTACCTAGCATGCATTGCAAAAAAACGTATCACTCCATCATGTGGAATACACACTGCCATAGACTCTTTTTGGTGTTCCAATTTGGCAAGTTGAGGCTGTGTGCGGTGATGGTTTGATAATTTGGCGGCAAACTCCCATTACGAAGCTATTCCGGGACATCCTTTGATTCAAACCCTCCAAATTGTGGCATACCCTCCCTTCATTAATTTTTCATCTTGCGGAATCACTTGAGCGGTCTCTGGAAGCGCTATGAGATGTTGCCTGCCCCTATTCAATTCCGCAACTCCTTCTTCGCTATTCCACCAACCCATGGATCCACGATGATTACGCCTTTTTGCAAAAGGTTTACAACAATTGACAAACAAGTCAACTTTATGAATGAGTTCTTCAAACGCCTGGTCATTTGCACGGTGTACACTGCCATACTTCGTTAAAATGACTTTCGCATTCCACAAAGCGTTGTGCACCCTGTTCTCCATGAACTTGGTGAAGCCCCTTTTATCCGTCGCTTGATGCCATTCGGGAACATGTAAAGCATCCAACATCTTTTGCATCATGTTCATCTTGAACGTCTGCGGACACTCCTCTTAATACCTCACATATTTAGTGTCGAGTGACACCGTTGTTTCAACTTCATAAAATTTGACAATGAAGGCCGTAAGAAAAGCTTTGCACGCATCCGATGGAATCTCCCTTGCTATTTCAATGCTTGGCCCACTAACGTTTTTGGCCTTCGCGGCCTTCTTTGCTCTCGGCATTGTCTTGAACTCTTCGTAGCGCTTCGTGACGAGGTTAATGTCAGAGATGTATAATACTCCAATTGAAAAGTATTGTATGTGCCAAGACTTTTAAAAAAAAAACAATAAGTGGGCCCCAGGAAAATGGACTCTCTCCTTCCCGACGAGAGAAGCCAATGGAGGATAGACCACCAAGCTCTCCACTCAACACTTGCAAGAGCAAGGGGGAAGAAGAAAGTGAGGGGCGGATGGAGCGTCCACCCCTTTTATCCCTGGCAGACGTTGTCAGCCTGTCCGCCAGATCGAACGGGCCAAACGAGGCGGACCGTCCACCGGCGAACCAATCCGACAGCCGGGATCAAGCAGATGGGTACTCGTCCGATCCATCAGACGGGCGCTGTCGGGCAGTCGCTGTCGCGCCCAACAGATCGGACGAACGACGCGAGGCGCCCAATGACACGGGCCAACGATCTGACGGTCGGACTTGTCGCCAGGCGGACGGGCCGACGGACGGATTTCAGGGTTTTTCAAAGGGCAGACTTCAGGGTTTCACGACGGGCAGACGAGCGGACTGTCGGGCGGACGGACGGGTGGAAAGGCGGACGGGTGGTTTAGTCTGAACTGCTGTCCATCCGATGGATCTGGCGGACTCCACAAGGCGTCCGATCCAATGGACGGACACTCTAAGTGGTGGACGAAATCTGCGGAGTGGCGGACGGAATCAAAATGATTTCACATTTTTCTTGGAAGACTGGACCCCCTCGTAGGAATCAAATTTGATGTGCCTAACTTTTAATTTTTTAATTTTTTATCACCCAAGACTACAAAACCATAAACTTCAATGTCATATTAAATTATGAAACCAAATTCATGCTTTCATATAATTGATGCATAAACTACAAATATGTTTCGTTAGTGTAAAAGTCATCTTCCCATCCAGATTCAGCCACGCATAGGGGATTATTCCAATCTTCCCAATTCATGTCTTGCGACTTCTCTTTTTTACTTCCTCGCGATGGTGCTCCTTTAGGCATGATGACCACGATACAATTGTATGAAGTGTCCAAGAAGTGCAATGGATTTGTAGTGTTAGCCTTTTCCGTATGCAACACYGAAACAATCAAACACCATGAAAAAACAAGTGAAAAACGTTCACACACCAAACTGAAAGAGGTGCACAGATACCCAAAGGCGCTGGATCACCCACTCCAAAAGGAAAACGATTGTGCCCAGATGAGCCGTCCGCCCATTCTTTTATACCGTCCGCATTGTACGAATTGAAGCAGATATGTCCCGTCCGCATCGGACGGACCACAGAAGGTGGACGGTCACATCGTGCGGACAGTAGCGACTGACCGCGCTATTGGACGGGACAGGGACAAACGGATGGGCGAACACAGCGGACGGGGCGACCGCCACGCGATCTGCCGACGAGTCCAACGGACGGGGGGACGGGTGGTCGTAGGCGGCGGCGGGCAGACTCCTGCTCCAAGCGAACAGACTGGTGAACGGGTGCGGGGACGGACTGCCTGGCGGATGCATTGCTGGGTGGATGGACTACCTAGCGTTCGGTTGAACGTAGTATGGAAGGCACGGGCGGACGGATGACGGGTCACATTTGGACAGATTAGGGTTTAGGGTTTAGGATTTAGGGTTTAGGATTACAACAGAAATTCGAATTTTGAAGCAAATTTGTCAAGCACCCGAAATTAAAAAATGGTGGTAATTCTTAGAAACTTGTAAGGGCATGTTCACGCAAGTATACTGAAATTGGGTTCATAGATATAAAATATAAGATATAAACTGGAGAATTTGTTGAAGTGCTTTGATGGTTTCCACTCATTTGAGGAACAACAAAGAGCATCTGAAATTGAGCATCATGGCGCTGACTCTTCTCCCTCGCAACATACAATGGGGGTGGTTGAATTTGTGAACTGCGGTGCCCAATTGACATGTTCTGCTCAATTTGTAGCCAAAATGGCCCTAAATGTTGTGGAACTAAGAGAGCAATTTTTCGCAATATCGCCCCAGCTTCTCTCTTCAGCAATGATTTTTTTAAAGTTCACCACTTCGCTTCAACCTCTTCTAGAGGACCGTTTAAAAATATTGGAAAAAGTGGTGGCTTATGAAAAGGAGAACCAAGAGTTGCGGAAACAGTTGGAGACGTCCAATGACTCCAATCGCACCATTCTGGATGAACAAAAGCAAAAGTTCGTTGAAAAGTATGGAATTTGGCAGCGCACCGAAGACCTGTACAACAAAAAAATTAGTGACCAAAGGGTGTTCATTCTTGAATTGGAAGACCGAGTCATAGAGCTATATGACATTCTGGCTTCATGTGGCTTCCCAAATGTTCCGAGGAGGGCAAAAACTGAAGACTTCTCTGATTCGGATTCGGATGACGATCAAAACGAAGGGCTTGTAGTAATACCGACTGTACCGGTAGTACTAAACTATAACCGTGTCCAAGATGCGTCTGTGCAAACCGAATCAACTGATCCGAATGTGTTGATGGATAAATTAGAGGAGGCAACCACGCAGAATCTTGTTCTTGAAGCTGAATTGAAACGATTGAAGAGAATATTGGACCTCGACGACCCTAAAGTTGAGGGTGAGTTGCAAATTCAGTGGCTAACATGCATACAAATGCTCCAAGATAAACGCTCCATTGTATACCGATCAATGAAGGCGTTTCGCGAATTTGCAATGAATTTGGATGAGGAATGCAGCGTCGTTGAGTCTTGAATGCAGAAATTGAGAAGTGCCTTTGATGCAAGTTCGTCGGGGTCAACTTCAATAACATATTGGGGAGACGTGGATGCCGTGTTTGATCGGTTGAATTACGCCCAAAAAGAAGAGCAAAGCCATATTACTTGGTCGTTGGAAACAGAAGAAGGATGGATACCCTATAACACGCTTTCAACACATATCCTAGACAAAGACAAGACAGTTTTGCATGCGTGTGATTCTGTGCTTGAGATCTTAATGAAAAGATGTTGTCTTTGCCTCGTCCCGTTTGAACTTGAAGGAGCCTTGAGTTTGGGCCAATGTCGGCACACTTTCTATGTCACGTGCTTGGCCAAGTACGCAGTCACTCGTTCTATTTGTCCGGAGTGTCGTTCATTTTTTAGCCCTAGGTTGTACGAAATGCTTGGGATCACCGCAAACATGCCCCTAGGCCATGAATACAATCAGTGGACCCTTCTACTTGACCAGAACTCCTACAGATTTAGCAATTACTTGCATTGGGGGAAACCTCTAGTATGGGATGCAGTTTCTCAAACCCATGATGTGTACGAGTGTTCTGGATTTGAGGCGGATCCTTTCATGTGGATGACCCAAGATAAAGAGGTGGAATTGCGAGCGCGGACACTTGAATCTGATGAAGCCCGTGCACTGTTTTCTCATAGCATGGGGGGCATTGGAGCGCGCAACATAAAAAATTCTTCCGTATTCCTGAGAAGGCCGTGGAGAAAGGGCCAGATGGAAATTGGGTGGAGGTAGAGCGTGATCCAAAGTTTGATGATTTGTACAGAGCATACAATCATGCTTTAATCAAGAGGGCCTTTTTTTTGGCGAAGTTGGAAGAAGCAGCAAAAATTCGTGCTGTAGATGGGTTCGCATTGTACGGGGACGCATTCGTGGCCATTGCCAATTGCTTTGATAGAAATATAGATAACATCATAGCTGATTGGAGGGCATTTTTATTGGAGGGGTCCTGACTTAACTGGGTGCATCATACGGACGATGATGAAGTAGTCAATGCAATGGTGTTCCGAATAGATATGGCATTGCGAGGTTTTGTTGCATGGCATGAAGAGTACGTTGTGTCAAAGCAAAAACGTGACCTTGAAGACGAGGACGACCTTTCTCCTGAAAGCGAACGACAATTTCTGGAGGCTGATAGAGTAGCTGAATCTGGAGGGTTAGCAGTCGCTGAGAGCCCAAGGTACAGGACATGCAGTAGTACTGCAAGACTTCTGGCAGAAGATGGGCCAAGTAATGTTTCTAGAGAGGGTAGCGCAGATCCGAATTAGAAACACTGTATTGCCTTTAGCCTCATGTGGATTGTGATTACAGTCTCAGTGGATTAAATATTGCTTCACAAAAATCTTTACAATGTACCTTGCGTTTCTGCATAATATATGATTATATATGAAGTTATATTAGCACGTATTGTACTTTTGAATGTAATTTGGTTTTTGTCAAAATATTGAATTTCCAATTTTGTGACCTATTCCGCCCGTCTGTCCGCCCAAAGGCCTGCCCGCCAGTCCACCCGTAGCCCGTCCGCCAAGTCGTCTGCCCGACTGCTTGTCCGCTAGGCCGTCCGCCTGTCGACCCATCTACTAGTTTGTCCGCACGTCCACCCGTCTGTCTGCGAGCCTGTCCGCCAAGTCGTCCCCGCGTCCGCCAATCAGTCAATCAGTCCGACCGACGACTTGTTCGCTAGCCCATCGTGGCATCCGTCTGTCCGTCTGCTCGTCCACCCGTCGGCGCGTCCGCTTGCCTGTCCGTGCGCTCGTCCGACCGTCCATCGGACCGTCGGGCATAAAATTTTTTTTTTTTTTGGCCTCTACAACGGTTTCTGCTGGTCCCTTGATGTACAAAGTATAAGTGCTCTCGCATTCCTCATTTGCAAGCACTCTTGAGAAACTAAACGCTAAGATTCCCAAGGGCTAGGAGCCACAACATTTTGTGTCCCTTGCTTGGTAATGCATAGTTTGGTGGACGGGGGACTTTGCTTTGCAAAGCTTTGACATTATATTTGTGACATTTTCATATGGTTCATTAAAATTGGACTCTCCTGAAATTTAAGCGTGGAAGTGCAACGATAATTTCGAACAATGAGCAAGGATGGGTCCTCATGGTATACTGTCCCGTCAAATGGCAAGTTCAGTGCAAGGTTTGTAACTTTGTATTTGCAAAGAAGGTTAGCCATATGTTGAGCCACCTTGGTTATGAGGGTACATCCGGTGTTCGAGATAAAAGAGTTAGCCTTTGTCCAAAGTTGACATCGGAAATTCGAACTCTTTTTGTCGACTGCAGAGGAAAATTCCCATGAAGGTACGGATTTGACAATGTGGACGGTTATAGTACACCTATTGCGGAGAACATCGTGTCTATAGAGAGGGACACGCCATGTTCTACCAAAGGAGACTCTTGCACAGCTCCTTCAGAATTTGGTGGTGTGGATTTGGAAGTGAATGCAAATACCAAAACATTTGGAGATTGCGAAACTCCAAGGACATCAATCAGTAGGCCTCCCAGACAAAGTAGACTAGTGGATAGTTTTGATGAAGCCAATAAACGAAAATTGGATGCACTGTGGGCTCACTTTTTTTATGCTGCAAACATATCGTTCTCCGTAGCCAGAAATCCAGCATTCAAAGAAACGGTGAAGAAAACCGTAGAGTACAATAAGCCTTACTCTTCACCATTGTATCACAATCTACGCAACAAGTTGCTTGATGAATCAAAAAAGGACATTGAGGCAAAATTGAATCGACGGACAGAAGACAGTATTAGAAAGTTTGGCGTGACATTGTCTATAGATGGGTGGAACTCTGTTAATAACCGGCCCTTGATAAATGCTATGCTCATATCTTCCATAGGTGAGCAATTCTTGGGGTCGGTGGACACTTCAGGAATAGAAAAGAATGCTGACTATTTGGCTAGAGTCTTAGAAGAATTCCTCGAGCAAGTGGGTCCTCATAATGTGGTGTTGGTGATCGCAGACAATGCTCCCGCGAACCCCGCAGCTTGGAATTTGATATCGAGTAAATATCCACATATTTTTTTCCAAGGCTGCGTGGTGCACATTCTGAACTTGTTGTTGAAAGATTGGGATGCACAACCATGGATAGTGAAATTGGTGGAGGAAGCCAAAAAAATTTTGACATTTTTCAAGACGAGGCATATGCCACTTGCTATTTACCGAGATCACGCAAAAACGGGCAAGAATCTTAGCTTGCTCATGCCGGGAGAAACAAGGTTTGCATCTAATTTGATTATGATTGAGCGTTTGATCAAAGTTAAAGCGGAATTGCAACACAGTGTGGTGGACATACAATGGGATGAGTACGTTAGACTCCTACGGAACAAGAAGAATAAAAATAGCGGACCTCAATCTTTATCTCGAAACGTACACAGGGCTATTATGACTAGCCGTTTCTGGAGACATTGTACAAATTTTGTGGAGTTGATGTCGCCCGTCATGCACGGTTTACGTGATTTGGATGCAAAAACGCCGTGTATGGGGAAGGTGTTGGTAATTATGCGTGCCATAAAAGAACACGTCCTCGGGTTAGGAACCGGACCCTTTCGACGGCTCTAACATAGAACCCCGCCACTGGTCACAGCATATCATGCATGACGCAAAATGATTGACATGGATCTACATTATGCAGGAGCTCTTTTGAATCCCTATCTTCTCAAGGATAAGGCGTTAGTGGACGATCTAGAGGCGACAGCGGCATGCAAGTGGGTTCAAATGAAAACATATTCGCGTGAAACATATCCGCAAGTGGTCAAGGAATTTGTAGCTTTTCGCCTTAGGGAACCTCCGTTCCACAACATGTTGGAGCCGGGTGACTCTAAATTGTCGGCACATGCTTGCTGAAATTTTGAAGGTGCATGTGGAAAGCTTATTGCCCCCATCGCAAAAAGGATATTGGCCCAACCGGTGTCGGCGGCGGCGTGTGAATACAATTGGAGTAGTTATTCTTTTGTTCACAACAAATCTCGCAACAAGTTGCAGCCCTCAAGAGCGGCGGGTTCCGGTGTTGCACAACTTTCACCACGACAATCTATGATAGTGTCGAAGGAGTCTGTCCAAAGAAGTCAAACGGTGACCGCGAGGAAGATAATCGTTCACGGAAGGCCAGAAGCATTGGAATCGTCGGTGAAAGAACCCTCTACAACAAAGAATAAAAGAGTGATGCAACCCTCTGCAATGTCTCCAGTGAAGAAACAGAATGTGGGTAAACCCCACTTGATTCATTTCTCTTAAAGAAAAAAATGAAACCAGTCCCTGATTCTGGAGAAGGCGTTGGGCAACTGTAACTAGAAGTAAAAAAAGAAAAGGCAACGGGCCCATCCAAGAGATCAATGAAACGTAAGAGATTAGAAGAAGCCGGAGTGACAATTGTACAATCATCATCAGATGACACATTGGAGCACGAAGCCTACCGGGTTGAGATGAAAGGAGACAGTGATTATGTGCCTTAGGGATTAGAAATGTTTGCATACATATTAATTCATGATTCATGTGGGTGCTCATGATTTATTGACCACGTAATGACAAATTGTCAATGATGTATTTTTCAAATTTGTTATAAAACTAATCTTTATAAGACATTATGCATGTGTCCCTAAACCCTGAGAAGTTATGAATGTATCATGCTTTACAAATTTGCATGCAAACCAAAGGTGCATTCACTAAACATGAATTATGACCTTGTTTATTTTGATATTGTGAGTGTAAATGTATAATTACGCAATTTGCACTTCATAAAATAATGGTCTTTTAAATATATAAAATTCAAAACGCACAAATAATTACTTGATCGAGGTGGAACATTTACATAGTTTCAATGCAATTTAAAGATACATCGTTTCAATGCAATTTAAATATATCCTAACCCTTAAGCCATTCGCCCGTCCGCCCGTCTGCTCGTCCACCCATTCGCCCGACCGCCCGACTAAACCGATTGTCTGCCCGTCGTTGCGTCCGTTCGTCCGCCCGTCCGCCCTTTGTCGCGACCGCCCTAAAACCGTCTGCCGCGCCGCCTGTTCGCAATCTCGTGCGCGCGAACGACCTCCGTCCGCCAAGACCCTTCCGTCCGCCGTGCGTCCGCCGGACGTGAGCGTCCCGCGGACTCGGACGTCCGATTTTCGGACATAAATTACTTTGGGACGTCGGACGTGGACAACCCTACGGACAAAATTACACTAAAATCTATTAATTATTTTGGTTTATTTGGTTAAATCTTAACAAAACAAAAACCGTTTTTTTTGTGCCCTAAATTTTTAGGCAATCAAATTTTTTATTGCTTCTCCAAATTTTGGAGGATCTACCTAAGRTTGTCTGCCRRGTATGAACCAAAGATYTTGTGCCTAATATAGAGATATCTTACAATCTATGAAATAAAAAAATTTGAAATTTATTCCACACATTTTCATAGTAGTTGAGGTATAGGATACTACGGTTAAATATGCAAAAATAAATAATTTTTATATTTCTTTACTTTTTGCAATAAAACGGTAGTTTTGGGTGATTTTTTGGCAAGAAAAGGCCTTGGTCAGTTAGGTATTAGATTGGTCTGAAATAGTTAGGATGTAGAGTTTGTAATAAAGCACAACTTTTATAAATTTCACAAAAATTGTATGGAACTAATATTGCACCGTGAAAGACTTCCGTAAGAGTGGAAAATAGCTTAAAATCATGCCTCTAGATTACTATTTTTAAGATTAGCTATTTATTTGCTTCCATGTGCTGACTTTGCCCTATTGTTACATTATAAAAACATTCTAAATTATTCCAAAATATTATGAATTTGCTAAATAGAATCCACAAATTTCAAACAAATTCTATAAGTTTTATAAGATTTCAAATAGATTCCAAAAAGAATGCAAAAAAGATTCTAAATTCTCCTAATTTTTGAATATTTGGTCATTGCAATTTTTGAAACAATAGAAAGCAAGCAGGCATTTTGTTGGTTTCCAGAAGAAGTTAAAAAATCAATGAAAATTGTCATCATAGTGCTCCAAACAACTAAAATCAATTTATGTTTTGTTGATTTTGTTATGATTTTTTAGTAGTGTTATAATTAACCTTGTATAAATCGTACCATGGACAATTATTATGTAATGAATGACTTTAGTAATTTGTAAAAATTACAAAGTGAAAAATTTTCATCCATAGGTTTTTTGAACTACAAGAGGGATCCGTTCTTGGGATTCTGAAAGGACACGTTAATCCTACCCTTCAATGGTTTAGAGTGACTGAAGTTTCACTTAACAAAACAAAAYACAAGACACACACACTAGGCAGCAATTATTCCCTCACAGCGGAACCGGATGTGAATCCAGTCCCACAGGTCACGCAAGGAATCCTCACCAACCTCTCAACACTATAACGATAGTTTCTGTCAAGACCAGGATTCCTTAAGCAGAGCTTGGAACTTGGTAACTGAAAGGTTCAAGATACAAATCCGATTCCTACTTCCAGAAATAGCAGGACCTTTCAGCACTTCGATTGTCCTAAGACTGGGTACTACCAGACCTCATTCAATCTAGGAATGGCTATCCCACACGCAAGTTCCTAGGGCAACCAGATCGTACTCAGATTCCTCACAGTACACTCAATCCTCTTACAAACTCACTGTAATTCCCGCAACCGGATTCGACAGAACCTGGGGACTCACCCTTCCTCTCTCTCCCTGCAACCACAGGTATCATCGCCAAGTGGTGATTCAACACCCCAGATCTACCAACACAATACCAAGCTTTTTCAGACTTCAGCACATGATAGAATGAATTCCAAACTTTGCTTAAGGGAACAAAAAACAAGACTGAAATGATGCCCCTGGTTGCCATCCAAAGTCAGCCCCTAAATACCAACCCAAGGAAACCCTAAAGGTCCCAAGGGAATAAAGCACAGGTCAGGAGAATGACAGGTGTCATTCTTTATCCCCCACCTGTTGACTTTCCACCACCTGTTCATCCCAAAAAAAGTGGATCTCAAATCCGAAAAATCGGGATCCGGATGTCCAAGTGCATCCAACTCAAAAACTCAAAAGCAGCTAACTAGTAGCTTTCTACCTACCCAAAAACTTAGGTTTTCGGTCAACTGACCTACGCCTAATCTAAGAAACTTCCTATCTACTTCTTAAGCCGCTTAGGAGAAGGTTCCTCATGCTTGGCGGATCCCTTCCTAGCTGGCTGGATTCTACTTGCTGATGCCTTTCCGCCAGCTGTCGCTTTCCCCTTGGACGGTGTCCCCTTGAAGCTCGTGGGAGAGATTTGAATCGTATCAGAGTCTTCTTCTGATTCCCACTTCCGGTTCCTCATCTGGATCGGATTTGGATTCTGACTTGCTGGCCGCTTCCTTGGAATTGTCTGGCGACTCGTCCTCCTCTGATTGCTGACTGACGGGAGATGCCTCCCTTACCCGCTTGGCTGTTGATTTCTTCTTGATCGTGCTGTGCTCCTTCGGTGATCGTTTGATATTCATGCTCTGGGGTGTGCCCATCTCTGATCCGGACTTCCGAGCTTGAGTCTTGGTTCCGGATGCAGATGTAGACTTTTCTTCGTTCACCGCTTTCAGTTTTGGGGTGGCTTTTGCTAGAGTCTCCTCCTCCTCTGGCTTGCTCCGTTGCTTCCCAGATGCCGGTGTAGACATCTCCGCTGTCTTTGAAGTCAAAATGTCCTTCCTTGGGCTGACATTCCCTTCCTGCTTCGGATCCAAATATAGATCCGTGTGCATAAGAACATTCCGGATCTCATACAAAACTTTCTCCGTTGCCTCTAAGAATTCAGCCAAGACTTTTACTGACTTCATTGCTGCCTCGTTGCCTGCCTTGTGGATTTCCTCGTCAAACATCTTGGCCTTTCTTAGCACATCCCCGGAAACCTCTATAAAGTAGTGGATCCGTTTCAGCGTCATCCCTACCTCTGAAAAAAGCTTCTTCTCACCCTCACTCTGTTTTGTCTTCCTCTCTAACTGACGCTAGAGTGACTCGTTCTCCTTTGTCAGTTCCTCAACTTTGTCTTCCCATTTCTGGGATTCCTTTGACCGGAGTAGGTCCTCTACCTTCTCTCCGAGTTCTGACACGTCAATCCCTCCTAGTAGCCCGCACACATTTCTGACTACTCCTCTCTCCGTGTCAACCTTCTCTCAGATCCTCTCAAGATCCTCATTCACTTTCCCCAGAGAATCCCGTCTTTCCATTTCCGGATCAACGAATTGTCTCTCTTTGTCCTGGGCTCCCTTCCCCTTTTCAAAGGCTGACATCCTCTCCAAATGCTTTCTCTTATCTGAGGATGACTTATTCTTCTCTGAAGACTCTCTCTCAGAATCCTCTTCCGTATCCTTCTCATCCTCACAYTYTGGCTTCCGGRGTGGAGTGAGATTCAACTTCACCATCGTGGHTGCGGATTTATACRCTACCTTCTCCTCACTCCTCAAAGTCCCCAGGTGYTGATACAAGTGAAAGACGAAAGGACCAATGGAGGTGGCCTTGGTGTTGCCTAATGCGTGGACCATCTTGCTCACTAGATTCCTAATGACCTCAGCCTAGCAGACTTTCTTCTCTCCACTCTGTGCTCCAAAAATCGTATTGGCCCAAGTTACGGTAATCTGGTTTGGCCTTTCCGGATACAGAATGGGGACCAAATACTCTAACAACCTCTTCTCCCTCGGGTCCCTACAATCTGCTATTGCGTAGCCATCCTTTGGGTTGGGAGGGTTCATGAATTTACCTTCCGCGTATTTGTCAGTCCGGGATGCCAACTTGTCCCCAGCACGCGGAAAGTTGTACGCCTGCTTCCACAACTCTATCGTCCACTTGGTCGGAAGCGCTTGGACCGTCTTGATCCACTTGTTGGACTGTCTATCCATCAGCTCCTGAATCATGTTGTCGTCCCTCAAGCTCCAAGGTCGACTCAGAAATCCGCTGCACCCCAACTGCCCCAGATACGCGTCCAATTGCTTCCTGACCTTCTCATCCTTCGGAATCACCGGGTAGACAGTCTTGAATTTCAGGTTTACAGAGCTGCTCCCTTCCGCCTTCGCCATAGCCCTCAGAGGTAGCGCTCACACTCCAGCCTCATTCTCCCTCAACTCAATTTTTCAGTAACCAAACAACTCAATTCCTCACGGCAGGAACTGGAAACAGAGAGCACCTCCCTCCAAGCTCCAAACGCTCAGCTCCGTGCGCTCTAGCAGAATGGAAGACAAAAAATGAGAGTGTAGGGTGTAACCCCTCCCCCTTTTCTTTCCCGTTCCAGCCACTCACCGTTAGGGTTAGCCGTTTTCTGGCCAAGTATCTGTTCCTGTAGAATTCTCGGAAGATCCGACCGTTGAATGGTCCTCCGTCACATCTCAGGAATCCGTTGGATCCAGAAAATGTCCAGCTAGATGCCAATACCGGTTCTGTTGGCTCCTGATATATCTCCGGATATATCTCCGTGATTTCTGCTAACTATATGCGGAATCCAGGATCCTCATCCGGTTCTGGTTTCCGGGCAGAATTAGGAAACTTTTAGGAGTTTCCTTAACTAAATTATCTATTTAGTTCTACCACCCTATTGACTAAATCTTAATGTTAGTAAAGTCCTAATATTCCATGCCTGGAACCAAAAAAAATATTTTAAGATTTGAATCCTCACCCGGATTTTATAGTAATATCGTCTCTCATCTATTTTCAGATTCCCACACGCTGCGCTAAGTTGTAGTTGCTTCAACTTCAGCTTTGATTCTTGGGTCGATCTTCGAGTGTCACAAGAGTGTTGTCAAGCTTGCCCACAGTGTCATTCTTCGAGCTCTGAGTTTACGGTAGTCTGTTTTCTTTGTGTGCACCTTTATTGGTATTGGGCGCTAAAGGTTTTAGGTCGTCAGTGTGTACAATGTTGGATTCAATTTAGTGTTTTGTTATTTTTCGCATCACATTGAATCAGTAATGGAGGGTACCGTGACAAAACCAATGAGCGTGAAGAGTGCCGAGAGAAACCGCATTGGTGGAGTTAAAGTGAAGCCGGAGCCAAAATCCACCCAAGAATTAGTCCAAGATTTAGTCTTGTTAAAGGAGCAGACGTTGAGTTTTTTCGTGAACGTCAGGGTTTTAGGGTGCATTGGCTTGAATCCTAAGTCGATTGTTGATACTTCGGTCGTTACTACTGAAGATTTAGAAGAGGTATGGGGGAAAGTTAGTACGTATAGCACAACAAACACCAAGCTCCACCCAGAAACTAGACAGGAGTTTGTTACTTTGTATGCTAAGATATATGGGACGGAGGACGTGACAAACAACAAGTTCATGCTGTGGGTCGTGAAAGGCTTCATTTTGGAGTGCAAGGGTGAAGACATCGATTGGACAACAACGGCTGCTTCTACGGCAAGGGAGAAGGCTGATCAGTGTCAATGGGAGTTGGACAAGAGTAGATTGATGGAATCAGGGTTAGGGTGCACTAGGAATTCCCAAGGTAGCAATGGAGCATCAAGTGGCAGCCTATCTGTTTATTCATTTGCCAATAATGTGGGAAAGCGTAGCACCAAGCTTGGAATTGCAAAGAGAATGGCGTCAAGCACCCTAACAAAATTCAGCTCTGGTCTTGAGCAAGAGAAGCGCCCAATTTCTCAAGTAGATCTTGCAGTAGTTGAAGATGTTTTGCAATCCAAAAGTGAACTGTTAGATTCTGCAAACAAGAGGCTGTCGCTGCTTGGTGAAGCTTGCCAGAAAGAAGGAGACCGAATCATCGGGCTTCAGTACAGCATGAATGATAAAAAAAGTGCGGCCAAAGAATCTGAAGAGATTGTGAAGGCCACTAAAGGTCGATAGAAGCTGAAATTTCTCATATGACGCAAGTTGTAAGTGTTGTGCTCACACCTCAGACCTATTCTGTTGGAGTTTTGAGGGTTTGGGGAGCTTCTTCCTTATTTTGGGGGTGTTGGTATATCTGTAGTACATGTAGTTTAGGTAACAAAGCTTCAGTGTTCTTTTCTCTGAGATGCATGAATGATTGGACACCACAGTGTTGGGATCTTCTAGAGATTGCAAGTTCAGGTTTTACAAGTTGAATGTGTTTGAGTTTTCTTAGAGTTTGGTCCATAAACCTTTATGGTTCAAAAGTGATTCCACTGCTGTTGGTTGTGGGCCTTGATTTTTAACAATAAGTGAGTGCATTTTGGTCAGGTTATTGAAGTCGAAGGCAACAAGGCAACATCTGCGGATGGTGAGCCTCTCCTTTTGAAGATTAACGCACTCAAAGTTGAGAGAGATTACAATGCTCGGAAGTTAAAAATTGCTAGATTTGCCTTAGAAGAAAACAACAGAAGGGTTGTGTAAGGCGAAGAATTGTACCAGAATGCTGAGATTGGGCTTTGGAATTCTAATTCAGATTTCAAAGTTCTAGAGAGGCAAATTACCGGGACGGTTCGTCGTAGAGCAACAATTGAGGACCACATTCACTCAATGAAACAAGGTGCAGGACTGTCTCTCTATCCAAGACCTGTTCCACACGGTGACAGTGAACGGGACTATACTAATCTTGAGCTGCAGCCTTGTGCATTTTGCAACGGACATTTTTCTTTATTTGATATCATAGTTGCTTCTTGTAGGCATGTTTATCATCCATTCTATATTGCTAGTCTTTGTGGCAAACAAAATAGATGTGTGACGTGTAGTGAATTATTTCACCCAAGTTGGTGGCGGTCCTTTGGGTTCAAAAATTTGGAAGTGCAGCTCCTAGAGACAGTACTTAAGTTGGATCCCACAAACGTCAGAAAGGACGTGAAACTCGGCTTTGAAGACGACAACGGGCTTCAAGTAACAAATTGTAAGGAAAAAATGCTACTTAAGCCTTCATTCACTTCCATGCTCTCTTTGGATAGCTTGCTAATGTGGGTAGTCACCTGAGTGCTTAGTGCAGGTTTTGGTTTATTGCTTCAGGGTTTGAAACTGCTGCTATAGGTGGTCTAATTTGTGCTTACAGTTACTGAATCGGTGCTTACGGGATTCCACAGTGGTGTGCAGAATTGTACATAGCATTTTAATTAGCAAGTTCAGTGCTTTTGCTTTTGGTATTCAAACCCTTGGTCGGAATTCCTGTACACTCCTTCTACTTAGGGTCTTAGGGTAACATTTCCTTTCACTAAGTAGTCTGTCTCCTTACAATATTCACTGCTGAGTTGAGGGTTGCCCTTGCGCTTAGGGTGTGGAATCCTCTTGCTTTGGGTGCTCTGTACTTTGACTGTTTAGTCCTTTTTCTTAGTTAGTACTTAGGGTCCTTTTTTTTATATTTTGTGCTTAGGGTTTGAAGGTCCTTTTAGCTGCGGTACTTCGTGCTTTGGATGTTTGGTCCTTTGCTTCCTTAGACGGTGCTTTGTGCTTTGGATGTTTGGTCCTTTGCTTAATTACGGTGCTTTGTGCTTTGGGTGTTTGGTCTTTTTGCTTTATTACAGTGCTTATTACTTGGGTCCATGTCCAATCATTGTGCTTATGGTGTTTAATACTCCTTTAGTGCTTTGTGTGTTTAGTCCTTTTGCTTTGGGTGCTCAACCAAATTGCTTTTTTTGGACCTGCTTTTGCATAAGCAATCTTGGGAGTGCTTTGTACTTGTGAATTCAGGGACTAAGGAGTGAGGGTTTGGGATGGATGTACTACTTGTTTGCAGGGTCTCAGAAACTGAGTGACTGCCTCGGGTCATTAGGGTCAACATTTGTAGGCAACAAAGGTGAAACGGAACCTCAAGCTACAGTGATGTTGTCAATTGAAGAGGACCTGGATAACGGTTTTACCAGGACAAATGTAGGAGAGGAAGTGAATTTGCCTGTGAAAAAAATTACATGTAAGCAAACCGCCTATAAAGAGCTTGCCTACCCAGAAGTCGGGTGTCCAGGATTCGCTTGTCACCAGAATTGGCGATTCACCAATTCTTCCGCAAGGTGGCAGCACTGATGTGCACCTCAAGGGTACGGAGGTGCCACTTGTTACTGAATGTGCTGCTAAATAAGGTTTGAGTCTCCATCAATCATCTAGTTTTCATCATTCGTTTTTTGAAATCCTGAACTAAATAGGTTTGTTGCACTGCTTGTACTGTGGTCATGACTATGACTAATTTATGATTTAAACTTCAAAAATTCTTTCAATGGGCTTGGAATCAGGGTTGAAGAATGAAGAAATTTCTGTTGCTGTGGAGGGTGGAGAGAAGGAAGATCATCCAAAGGAGAAGCCAAGCACAAACCAAAAAGGTGCATTGCGGAAGAGCCAAAGATATTCTTTTAGCACAAGAAGGGAGCCGGGACCATTGGACGAAGATGCCCCCACTTTGAAGACCATCAGCTTGTCGGAGGTTTGCTCGGGTGTTACTCCCATTGGAGCAAGTGTCTTGACCATGAAGGCTCCAAAAAGGAAGGGGACTCATAAAATGGAGGAGGATGCAAGCCGAAAGGCTCATTCACGGAAGAATGACAACAAAAAAGCGGAATCAAAAGCTGCTGAGATTGCAACAGATAACAATAGAGGTAGAGTCACTCGTAGTAGTGCAAAACTAGCACACTAGGAGAGCCCGATCATTTGAACTTCACCTGGAATCAGAAGCTGAACAGACTGCCAGAAGCCTAAGCTGACGGATGTCATTTTGTCCCCGTTTTTAATTTGAATGTGGTTCATGTCTGAATATGATTTTGTTTCATTACGTTTGTGTGTCTAAATATGCTCAGTCTCATTGTGGTTTAGGGCGTGTCAACCGACACTATTGTGTTTTAGTCAAGGTTTCTAGTTAATTGTATTCAATTTGAGGTATAGTTGACATTGTTTGCTGTAGGGAGAATTTGATTGAAACTACAGATAGACGGTTTACACAGTTGAAACTTGCTTGTGGAGGAAGCATGAGCAATTGGGCAATTTAATTGTCATTATTACTTTGCTTCTATGGACTCTAAGTGAGCACAGCTGTCATTTAATTGTCATCACTTTCTCCCTCAAGACTATTAATTGAGGACAATTGTTATTTTTATTGTCCTTACACTTTGCTTCCTTGGACTTCGAACTAGGGCAATTGTGATTTTTTATCATCAGCAAAGTATATGGATTTGTCATTGTGAGATGTATACTCGGGAAATGCTTGAACCCCAACGGAATTAAATTTGGGTTCCCCCCAAATAGGCAAGTATAAAATAGAACCTCAAGATAGAAAATAGAACCTCAACTTCATTGGTTTACAAGTTACCGGCACATGGGGGGAGATATGAAATGCAACGTCCATTTAATTTTTATTTGGATTCTTAAAAATTTGGGAGGTAAAAAAATTAATACCATAGCCCGTACTTCGAATAATAAAAATGGAGACAATAGAAAAATGTGTAGAATAGGACATTTTAATAAATGGGTAGAATAGGAATTTTGATGGAAATAGCTTTGGAGTCTGAAAAGGGCTTGGACATTTTGAAGTTAAAGATTCCAATTTTTATAGGTTACAATCAATTTTTCCAAATTAGTTGGAATTAATTCATATACAAAATGGTAATGAACTAACCCCTGTCTAACCCTTGACTAAAATGCCATTATCAATGTTTTGGAAGAAGTCCCATCAAATTAGTGATCTAAAATATGAATTGATCCCAATATCTTCCATACATGTAGAACATATGTATGGTCCATTTCTTAAAAAGATTAGTGAAATCAACAATTTTTGTAATTCAATTTCAATGAGGAGTAAAGGCACAAGGGTGTCCTTCTAAATTCTCCATGAGCATCCGACATTACGCCATATTGTTCGCAAATGTTCAATTGTACTATTTCTTGGCCACTTTCATTATGGCCATGTGTGATAAATTTAGGATTTAAATCAAAACATTATGTATCACTATCAATAGAATTTAAATTGGGGCCTAAACTATATTGGTTGACATGTGACATTTACCTAAACAAAAAAGTGTGTGTGGGGGGGGGTCCGGAGGTCCAATGGAGATTCCYCCAATCTCAATGAGAATGAGGCATGGTYCGTCCTTGGGCCTCYRGGTTGAGTGACTAACACATACTAGTGCTTATATAGGAGCCTAYTCAATTAGCACCAAATGATATGGGATAATGAAGACATGTCTAAGCCTCCGGATCACAATCCCATACACATTGAGGTTAGAGGCTTCTTCAAAAAATATTTGTGAATTGATTATGCCTTGGTCATTTAATGTAATGGACATATGCCGAAAGATCAACATGCAGGCTTTTCAATAAATAATCCAAGACTTCCATATGTGAATTCTTTGTGCACTAATTTAATTTAGTAATGATATATGGTAGGTTAAACATGGAGGCTTCTATGTGTGATTTATTATGCCCAAACTTTTGGATACTTCATTTGATATTTTTGGACACATTCATATGCTTGTAGGATTTGCTTTCGTGTGATGTTAATCGTAATGGAGTACAATCGGTTGTTGCCACTTCAGAATTTAAAAAAAAAATTGTGTGAGTTTCATTTTTATTAAATGTACCCTTGGGGGTATTCAATTTGAAAAAAGAATGGGAAGGATAGGAAGTTGAATACCCGTGAGGGTATTCAACTTGAAAAAATAATATAAAATGGATAGAATAGAAAGTTGAATAACCGTGAGGGTATTCGATTTGAAAAAAATAAAATAAAATGGATAGAATAAGAACTTGAATACCATAGAGGTTCATTGTATATTGTAAATACATATCTTCTAAGTAAGGAGACCCTAAACCCAATTTCCTATTCTACCCATTTTTTTTTTCAAGTTGAATATCCTCACAGGTATTCAACTTCCTATTCTACCCATTTTCTATTTTTTTTTTCAAATTAAATACCCTCACGGGTATTCAACTTCCTATTCTACCCATTTTATATTTTTTTTTTTTCAAATTGAATATCCTCAAGAATATTCAATTACAGTCTATCTTCCAAGTTTTCCAAAAGCAAATATAAATGTAATGGAGGTTTGACTTCCTATGTCCCCTTATCTTAATATCTTTTGAGCCTAATTGAATGAAGTTGAGGTTTAACTGTCTATCTCTCCATTTCTCTTAGACCCAAATAGAGTACTAACAAATTATTCAATTTTCTATGTGCTCTTTTCTCTTCACCAAATAAATGCACCTTGAGCTTCTTATTCCTATGTGCTTGTTTATGAAATCTTAATCCAATAATTCTAAGGCTGCATTTGATATATGTCTATATTTTTAGGATGAATTTAAATCTTGCTCGAGCTAAACCTATCAATCATGTGCATGCCTACTTCTCGAAGCCTGGAATGTGAACCATGAGTATGATATTTTACATTATGGGTTCTTATGTCAGTATTTGGTGTAGTGACAAATATTCATTTCTATGAAATAGGATAATTTCAATTGCCTATACACCTAAATTTGATCTACGGCCTAAAATATCGCTTAAAGTTAACTTAATTCTAAAAGTTTGGTGCCTTTTTATAAGGGATTTCTTTGACTAATTGCAAATAAAACTTGTAAATCACTAGTAGAAAATGCACGAATGTTGACAGAATTGTGTTGATTTGGTCGCGTTGTCCCGGTCACTTTTCTGTTGATTTCTACAAAAATCTGTTAATTTTTACAGATTTCTGTTGAAATCAACAAAACAGTGACCGGGACAACGCGACCAAATCAACATAATTCTGTAAAAATTACTGCGTTTTCTACTAGTGAATTCCTCTTTTAAATGTACACTAGAGGAAACCCGTGTTTTTTCTGATGTCCGGCCCTTGACGTCCTGTGTCCCGAGAGGCATCATCCGTTCAATCAGACATCGAATGCTACGCGGGCGGACATAGTGAAAATGTGGATTTTTTGAGGATGCGCTCAAGCGCATAGCTGAAATTTTGTTCAGACGTATGAGTGCTATCTTGAACAAGGATGTCTCTGAAGACATCACTTGTGACAAAACGATGTTCAAAAAAATGTCTTGGACGGACTTCTTTTCCAAGTTAGCATCCTGGGTCAATTTCATCTGAAGGTAACTAACAGAGATTTACAACGGGCAGTGATTAAATGAATGCTCGGCGTGAAAAAAAAGGGACCGGGTAGGGTTGGGCCCTAAAAATGCTGACGTGGCAAGATGAAGTGGAAATTATTTGAGGCGGACCTCGGAAGCTAACGTGGCATGCTACGTCAGCATTTTGGGTGCACTAAAGTCACATTCACTGACGTCCGTCTGGACGTCAGCACGGACATCTAGACGTTCTATATGACATTATTTTCCAGGACATTGATGTTTGGTTTCCTGCGACTACGCGGGCATAGTGCATGCTGCCCATTGCGTTCTCTGCAATATCAAAGTGAACAGCCTAACGTCTGTAAAAGGAGGGGAACATCTCTGCGGCAATGTCCACCTAGATAGGACATGACCTCTATTTTCGGGAATGCAGCATGCTACAACAAGAGCGACGGCTTTCATGTAAGGCCTACACGTTCTGACAAAGGTCATAAAATATTTTATTCTTTGCACGTCTTTTTTCTGGGTTTCATAGGCCCTAATCCCGATTACATGTAGCACAGTGGATTCAAATGTGCAATGGAACATGAAACATAGTTGTGCACAAAATGTACGTTGAAAATTGCTATGACATTATTCTTTTTTGGGTACAGAGAGATGTAATGAAATGCACTTTTCCTATGAACCAAGTGTTCATCTATTGAGCGCACCTGAAGCATTCTATACAAGCATTCCAAAAAATTCTTGCCTTTGGACAACATTCTCCACACACATGATTTCAGCAACTCCCGGTTAATGTCCACAATCACTATTTTCGTTACCAAATGGATGTCAGAAGGTACAAATTCCTCATGGGAAACACTAACATGGAAAGCACAGTGCATCCATTAGACATCTATAGATATGTCAAGTGTTTTCAACTTCATTTTTGGGAATTTTTGGGACGTCACATTGGACGTAGTAGGACATCGAACTCAGAATCTCAATGCTGAAACCTAACATCTAGAGAAACACGGGTTTCTACTAAAATCTACATTTAGATGATGAAAGTATGAAGTATGAAGTCTGCTTTCATTTAAACATGGTTCTGAAAAAATAAAAATAAAACTATGTATAAAATTTAGAAAGGACTAGGAAAAATTCCCCCAAAAAATAAGTAATTTTTTTTTCTATTTTTTAAATATAAAAAATAGGAAGAAAGATAATAATAATAATTTATCAAAAAACAAGATTATTTATTTTTGAAATAAAATAAATAGGAAAGAAAATAAAAAAATAAAAAAACTTTTATTTAATTTTTTTATTAGAAAATGGAAAAAAAACATAAACACAGATGATTTTAATTTTTTTAAATTGGGCATTGAGAAAATCCAAAAGCACTTGAATTGGAAATTGGGCCCTAGACTCCGATCCAAGGACTTTACATTAATTGGGGCCGGATGGGAAAACTAGGGCCAGATTGATGGCAAATTGATCCAGCCAACCTTCCATCCGGCCTCAGGCCAAACGTACAGCCTTATACTTCTTTAACACTTGTATAAGCCTAAAAAACTTGGGAAGAGGATGAACCCAAAAGGGAATGAACATGAATGAATATAACAATTGGCTTCTACTTATTTCAAACTCGAAAGAAAAAAAAATGAAATAAGGCTAGGATAAGCTCACTTAAGAATGAACATGAAAAATAATAAAGAAATAGTTAGGAATAAGAGAAGCACTTCTTGCATAATAGTGCTTAACAACTAAAGAACAATTTTACACCTTGATTTAAAAGATATAGACTATAATCATGTTCTACATAATTTAATTAATACATATGTCTCTCTATAAATGTCGAGAACAACATCAACTTGTCTCACTACAAGAAAACAATGTCTGAATTGACACGTCCAAATTAACAGACAGTGTCCAAATTGACAGAAAAGATGTCCGAATTGAAAAAAAAGTGACAAAAAAAATGTCCGAATTGAGAGAAATTGACTGCGTTCCCTTGTGTCTGTTGAAACATTTTTTATGACAGTATAACAAAAAAAAGTCATGTTTCTACAACACTGCCATGCAACTTCAATGTTTCTAGAGACAATACAAATAAATAATTCAATTTGCATTTAATACACTTGAATACATTCATTTCCTTTACAATCCATTTTCATGTATAACATACATAACAAGGATGGATTAAATTTTGAGAGGATGTCAAATTATGTCAAAGAAAACGTCAAAAAAATTGTTCACTCCAATCACTCTTTGAAATTTGTCCATAACTTTTGATTAAAGGCTTAAAATCTCAAACGGATTTTTGGCGATGAAGCTTAGATCTATTTATCAACTTTTCTTAGTTGTAATTCTTTTGAAAAAAATTACTCTACTATGCTTAAATGCGGTCTGAAATTCTATGTGAAGCACACACTACAAGGGAACGCAGTCATTTTCTGTCAATTCAGACATTTTTTCTGTCAATTTTTTGTCAATTTGGACATTTTTCTATCAATTAGGACACTGTGTGTCAATTTGGATGTCCCACACGGTTGTCTCACCTCCTACCTTCCAACTAGTATAAAGAACTCATCCTCTCCTCTCCACATACTCAAAGGTAGGTGGCTTTCAAAGCCAAACATGGCGTATTTTGTATGGTGTATGGCATATGGCGTATTTTGTATGGCGTATTTTGTATGGTGTATCTTGTATCAATTGTATGGTGTATTTTGCATGGTGTATTTTATGGTATATTATGCATGGTGTATTTTGTACAATGTACTGTATATGGTACATTTTGTATTTTGTATTGTATATGGTGTATAGTATATTGTATATAACATGTTATTTTCAAAATTGTATATGCGTCTGACATGTAGTTACACTTTTGTGACACCACACCAAACATTGTCATGTTGTAAAAAACATCATCATGTTGTGATGCTTCATACAAACATGACACCAAACATTGTGATGTCATAAAAAACGTCCACAATGATGGGTGACACAAAACGCATTAACGGATTTCTGTTGAAATCAACAGAACAGTGACCGGGACAACGCAACCAAATCAATAGAATTCTGTCAAGTTTCCAGCATTTTCTACTAGTGCACGTTGTCTTTCCCGTGCTTAGGTGGCAGCCACATGTCGAACTCCTGAACCCCGTTGACCAATGTCATAGCTGATGTCCAAGCAAAAATCGTGAAAATCTGCCTAGACACCGCGTGCAAATGGCACGTCCAAGCTAATGCAATTTTTTGGACATCGACTTGGATGTCAAACTGGATATGCTGATGTCAAAACCCGGCATCCAGGAAAACACGGGTTTCTTCTAGTGATGCCAATAGTGGTGTATTCCCTGCGCATCATTCAACACAACGGCAATTAGAGCACACTTCAAAATCACTTATCCTGACATTCAGAGTAGCGTGGCCACTATGAACGACGTCTCCATGAACATGTCTCCCCAATCCGGCTTGTTACCAAAAACGTGTTTTCGGATGTGGCTAATGCTGCTTCAGAGAACCTTTGACGTCACAATCATACATAGTAGTGACGTACGGGGGCAATATTGCCATGTCATATTGAATCAACAAAAAACTGAATTTTCTACTAGTGGAACATGCCCTGGGCACGATCTACTGTCTAAATTAGCATAACTTAACGAAGAATTTAAAAATTCAAAGCATCGAACCAAGTGGACTTCCATGACATTCCAAAAAGAGGTATCGAAACTCAATGTCGCCAAGGCTCAAGGCAGCCGGCATTGTCCAATACGAAGTCATGTGCAAGGTTTCGGAACTCATTGGACATCTTCCGCTTCCGACTCGAGTTTGAACAAAGAATTTCGACGGTTTAGGCAGGCTCTTCATTCGGGTCCCATATGCGGTGCATGGTCCCTCTATACTCCCGCTTGTACTCTGTACAAAATCCGAGCGTGTCATCCATTCGATAGTTCTTCGCAATGCTACCTTCTGGATGCTCATAAGTCCACACGTAATTTTTTAAAGTTTTCATGAATCGCTCTATGGGATACATCCAACAGCAATGCACTGTGCTGCACACAAACAATTGTTGGACCAAGTGCACAAGCAAATGTGATGATGTTCAAAAAAGTGGGTGGGAATTCTTTCTCCAGTACACAAGTTGCCATTATGACGTTGCGCATCATGTCATTGTGGTCAGCTACTCACACTTCTTTGGCACAAATTTTTTGGAAAACTCTACTAATTTTGATGATGGCCCCACGCACGTTCTCTTCTAGTAAGTTTTGGATGGACATCGGCAATATCTGACAACCATTTTCCACCAAAATGTTGTTGTTTAGAAAGAGTCTCACAAGGTTAGGATGAAGACGTACTGAGCGGCGTCAAAGTAACCGTTCCATGTACTATTCCGAAGATGTTACAAATGACATGACAAGAAACAGACGTCAGACACACATGTCAGGCTGGCTATCAAGAGAAACACAGACGAGCCTTTGTATTGTTTTCAATGAGAGTGATACCGACATCAGAAGAAGCATGGCATGCATTCTTTCATCGCAGAGGCAAACTTGGAAGTGTCATTTTCAATGTCAAAATCACTATATTTTWTTAAATACAGCGTGAGCAACACAAAGGTGCGCCTAACCAGCTGCATGAGGACATGGTAGTCGTGTGTTTTCATATATTGCGATTTCCCATCCTCTAAGCGTTTGTAAATACTTTCGACATAGTTTAAAGGGGTGCAAATATTAGAAATAATTGCAACAATTTCTTTGTGTTCGTGGGTCTTGAACACAAAAGGGGCTTGTGGCATGTAGTATTCGATCATCTTGTCGGCGGCGTGGTTCTTGTAGCCATATTTCCTCACAAATGCCTAACTCTTGTGCATCTAGACAACTCCCCGGACTGTTGTTCATGCCCTCGAAAGTCTTCACTATGTTCTCGCATAAATTCTTCTCGCAATGCATAGCATCCAGAATATGGCGTTCAAGTAAATGCTGCAATAGCAAGCACTGCATGCAATTAGTAGGAAGTATAAACCTGCTGTCATGATCTGCACATGCTTTGATGAAAAACTCTTATTGGGAATACATCTTTTGTTCAGGTTGTCTCTGCCTTCAGTTGCATCCCACAACGTGCTCAACAATGTCATGGTCTGTACTCAATTGCTTTTGATAACATCCATGATGACGTAGTGGCAGACGGCTAAGACATTCATATGTCCAAATGCCTGGGCAGAGACATTGCCACTAACGCTTTTCTGAAATGAAAAATCAGATTCTTGTTGTTGTGTCCTTCAATCTCACTTACCTCCCAGTAGTCTAGCTCAAACAATGAACTGAGTTTTTTCACCCCGGTCACGTGCACTGGATCATCTAGTCCATTTTCCTTGCCACCTAGGGCTAAGTATGATTGGTGCCATGCCGCAAACCAAATTAAATCTTGTCCCGTTTGTATTCTCGGCATACCACGGTGCTCGACTTTGCCATTGAATCAAGTATTTCTTCGGTACGGGTGATGTCGAGGTAAGTATCGTCGTATGCTACCATACACTACCTTTGACCCTCTCGCTCTTCTATTTGAAAACACATCTCCGGTCTTCACCATTCTTGCATCAGTGTCTTGTCCGTAGTGCGGGCACCCTTTGTACCCCTTACAACAGAGGCTTGATATGAGCCCATATGCTGGGAAATCAGATATGGTCCACATCAATATCGCACGCAAGTCAAAAGCCCGAGTGCCCTCCAGTTTTGAATAGTCTAATGTAGGAACACCGTGCCACAACTCCTTCAACTCTTGGAGCAACGGGCGTATGAAGATGTCAAGTCCAATAGAAGTCGAAGAATGCTTGTCAGAAATCAAGATGCATAAGGAAATAAAAAACTTTTTGGTGACAAACCACGGCTCAAAGCTGTAGATTGAGATGAGCACTGGCCACGTGGACCAATTTGTGTTATTCAACTTGAAGGGGTTCACACCGTCCAAAGCAAGCGCAAGTCGCATGTTCCATATTTCAGCTCCAAAGTTGTCGAACACGATGTCGTTGTCAATGTGTTTCCATGTTCGGCTATCCACCATGGAGCGCATGACGCCGTCATTGCTGACGTATTTAGTGTAACCCGTCAACATCCGCGCTATCTCTCGTGACCTCCACATACGCTTCAATCTCGGAATACGTGGAAAATGACGGATGGCCTTGGATGGAATATTGTCTGCGCCATCTATCCATCGCACACTATTACACTTAGCGCAACTCTATAATGCTTTGTGCTCGTCTTCATAAAGAATGCAACCATTCGGGCAAGCATGGATATTGTTGTAGGTAAGCCCCAACCGCCTAATGCTCTTCCACGCCTCATAATGGTTCTTAGGCAATTTGTTACCCTCTGGGAGCAAGTCAGTTGACAAGAATTGGAACAGTTCATCGGTGAATTTGTTGCTTACGCGGAACATGGTGCACATGTTCATGATGATGATTGTCACTGACACAATGCTTGTCTTTGAGCCGGGATACAACGGAGTAGTGGCTTGCGTGAACATAGCCTCCATGCCATCTACGGTGTCATCGGTAGCATCATCTACGTTGCCTTGGAGTCTGGAGCCATCAGACTCTTCGTTCAATGCATCCCCTCTATCGAAGGCCTCCATGACCTGCCATTGCACTTCATGGTACTCATTGAGGGGAGGATTAGTTTCTTCATTTGGGACTTGGGCATTTTCTTCTCCTAGGAACACACCGTCACTATTGTTATTGTTGTCTGAGGGGGCGTTGGCAATGACGTTGTCATCATAAGCAACATCTTCCACCTAGATTCCCGCAGCTGGGTATCCTTCTATGGGATCCCCACCAAGTAAAGATGTATTCAGAAATGGATCCCGACCCGCAAGAGAATGGTGGTGCCGTATCACTTGTATGGTTTGACAAATTCCACCCTTGCAATTCCTACAGGGACACTTGTAGGAGCGCACGTTTTTTTCTGTTGCTACTCGCAAGTCTATGTGCAAAATCAAGTCACCGAGCAGTATGTGGCGTAGCGTACGGCCATCCTCGGCAAAGCGGATGGTGGTGCCACGTCCTGTTCGTTCGAGGTTTGTGCGAGCTGCCATGCTTACCCTGCATGACCCACAGCCTAAAGCTTAGTTGCAACTCCTCCCTCCTGCACATTCGATTCAATCAAAAAATGAAAATGGTTCGTTACAGTTACATTGAAGATGGGTTGAACATGCAAGTGAGTAGTCTGAATGTACAAATTTTAGGTGTAGGGGGAGAATGAAGATGAATCGCAGTATGGTTTTAGTTGGGAGAGGCATTGTTTGCATGCATATTCGTTTCGTACATGCTGTCCTCGGATATCCCTTCATGCATGTACTTGGAGCATGTGCGTCACAAATGACATTTTTATTGACGTCATTGGAGACGTCTTCAGTGACGTCTCCAATGTCACAGAAGACGTCAAAGTGACAAACTTGATGATGAAGGGTATCGGAAATAGTACTTATCATTCCTGCAAGGCCATCTTGCAACCAATAAGTCAGAGTACGTAGTGTCTCCTGAAACTAACTCATGCGCGCGCCTTGCAGGTGGATTACGCTGCAGGGTGATTGCATGAAACACCGTATGGTTTTGGTAGCGTTTGGCATAGTACTCATGTTTTTTTCGGGAGTACAGTAAAATTAGAAAAATAATTTTTAAAAAATGTGAAAAATATATTTAACGTATATACCCATAAGAAGAAGGTACCCTATGAAGGAAAAGTGTAGTAAAATTCTCTAAGTAGGAGAACTAGAAAAGTGCAAAATTTCATGAAAATAGGTGTTTTGATGTTTTAATTTGTAATAAATAGGATAAAGAATTTTTGAAGAAACTAAAATTTGGCAATTTGGGAGAACTATATGATAAAGATGTTTCACCAAAAGAATGATCTTAAAACCATCTTGAATGTTCAGAAGTACGCGTGCAAGAGAGCCTTGTTTGAACGCATGTAGAAGAAATAAAACAATGTTTTTTTAAATTTCCTCTGATAGATGCATTCATTCCTAGTGTGGAAATAGACCACAGAAATTTCAGCTCTAGATCATTAATTTGAGGTACTCCCCAGCACTAAAAACCCCTAAATTGCAAAGTGTGACAAATTAGGAAAATTTAAATTTAAATATAAAATGATTTTTGAAAATTTCTGAAAAATAAGGAATCTGATTGCTATCAAGAAAGACATCTCCAATAAAAATTTCAAGTTAATTGGATTCATACTTCAAAAGTTATAGTAGATACTAACTCCATCAATCAAAGTGTGAYGCAAAATAGTACTAGTCTTTCATGCATTCACCCTGCATGCTGGTTTTGAAGCTGCCAATGCCGTTCTGTTTGTGAAAAAATCCTCGATACTTTTTTCCTCCTGCGGGATCAGAATGTTTTTGTCTGTGTCTTGTTTTTGTAAGTGACCTCATACTACCTTCTRTTACCCTATACCCTCCACCTTCTCTACAATTTGTTGCGACCGGAAGACATTCTCTACAACGAGTTCATGTCACCAACAACGCCTCTGGAAACGTCACCGGCAACACCCATCCGTACCGCAATCATTGGAAAAYCCCACGTGTCTACCRTCKACAATTGCAARAAGACTGGTGTAGAAGAAACAGCACSTGCAAGCTTAGGGTTCRATTCACATTAATTCCTARGCACCTAAGGAATTGCTTGAGTTTGAGGATTTTGCTTACCAATATGGCACTGAACTCCGCTTCAGCCAAACGCACTAGAATTGTTCGTTTTGCAGATACTRCCAATGAAGGATGTTGCGTGAATGGGGCGGAATCTGATGCTGCACTTGTTTTGAGCAATCTAGTCAATCAATGTGCAGGGCAACCTCCTCGGAAGAATAAGATGAAGAAACTTAGAATGGACACCAACAACGGATACGTAACACAGTTGGAAGATGCGGTCCAAGAAAGTCCCGTCGTTGTTGGAAATTGTCCTGTTGCCGATGGATCCCCCGCCCCTGCACAAGTGAGGGTGTACAATTCTTTTTGTTTGAATTTCCGTAGAAGCAGCCGTGAATCCTTGCGGTTTGGTGGAGGCCTGATTGCTGGAGGGTTGAAATTTACGGAACGGACTCCATTCGACCGCTTTGCTCGCCACCACAACCCTAGGGTTCAGCATCGGGTCGCCATTGACGCGGACTCCGCGGGTAAAGGGGCCTTACTCATAGATATAGTCCCCAATTAATAGGGCCGTCCAAAACTAAAGCGCACCCGTCCTCTTCCAGTGCACCCGTTGTCTCTTCTCTCGTCGGAGGCGGCTGCAACGACGTTGTGGAGCCTCCTGCGTTGTATTTCAAAATTTGAATTTGTGTTGCGCGCACCACCCTTTCAATTTGCAATCGGTTGGCTGTTGGGGTCCCCCTGTCTGCTTGATCGGCGGTGCTCGCTGGGCTTGCGGTGGTTGCTCGTGTTTCGGGGTGCGGTGGGTTCGTTGCTAGCTCCGTTCAGGCTATCCCGCTTTGCCCCATCTTTTTTGCTGTACGTTCTACTGCGGGAGTCTGACCCTAGGGCAGGAGCTCAATTTTGAGGGTTTGGCGTGGCTTGTGTGTACAAGACGCGCAATTTTTTATACAATGGAGAGAGGATCCAAATTCCATGACAAAGCCAAGGGCAAATCTCGGGAAACGGAGGAATCCACATGCCCGTTTTTTGTCGGAGGATGATTCTCCAACAAAACCCCGCTTGCGTTCACACATTGAGCAACGTACGAAGCGCCGCGAAGACGTGGCAAGTGGTGGAGCAGATCAGCGAGGTAAGGCCTCAGCGCGGCAGTCGACCAAACGGAAAAAGGTGGTTGTCGAAGTCAACGCAAAGGATGAGGAAGAGGATGAGTCACAAGAAGAGGAGGCCGAGGAAGACTACGAAGAAAATGAGCAAGACGACATGAGCGGCGGTTTGAGGGTGTCATGGATGTAGTCTAGCAGTAAGTACCTTTACTGCAGTATTTGCTGTAAATTAACAAAAAATATTGTCCCAGGAGACTCTAGTTGTTTTATTACAAATTTTGGTTATCCGGTTTAAAGATGTTTATCCCTTTTCCTCACTTTTTATCCTAATCCTTTCACAGGTTCGGATCCGGTATTGATCCGGATTGGATTCCGAGTCTTTACCCTTCCGCTTTTTGGTTGATACTCTCTTAACAATTTGGTTTCTGTTACCTCTGTTTTACCCTCAGAGGGTCCCCTTTGATTGTTTTACAAGGGGCTGGGACTCACCACATGGGTTTCACACAGTTTCTTTCTACAATTTAGTAATCTTCAGACATCAAAATAAGTAGCAGTAAGCCGTTCCGGAACTACTGTTACAGCCGTTCGGATGGCCGATTCGGACATTAGGTCACTCAGAGCCGTTTCCAGCACTCTTTACTACAACAACAAAATGAAGGAAACTCAGGATCCGTCCAGGGATTGCTCTCTAGAGGAATGGACTGTACCAAAGACTGCCAGACCTTCTGGTGTGGGGGAACTTCCTCAAGCCATCGCTGATCTCTGCACGAAACTCAAAAAGTTCCAGAATTGCCTTCTCTCCACCACCACCCGGATTACTGTTCTGGTATTTCAAAGGTTCCACGCTCAAGACCTCAGTCACAACTCTCTTCCCTCAGTACGAACGTTCACAAGACACAAACTTGAATTCCCTCAATTCCAGATTCCCCCTTCTTCTTACTTCCGAGTCATCCACCCATACTCAAGTGATCAGGGCCAAAGCAACACACTCCTCAAGTGAAATCAATTCAGCACTTTGCACTGTTGGTTTAGATTAGCCTTGATGAAAATACAAAATAGATAGAGCAAATGCAAGGTTGGAATGGCAAGGCAACAAGCTGCCTGCCCTTAAAAAAAAAATTCAAAACAGAAAATGAGCCACCCGGAAACCGAGGCAGCCAATGAAAAGACCCGCCGAGATCCCCGGAAGATCAACCTTACTTCCTAAAAATAAAACCCGGATCCGGGTCCAAGCTTGGGAACCCGATCCGGTTCCAAAATACAGTCCGCAACTAACTGGACTCTGAACTAAAAACGAAGTAACCCTTCCGAATCTTCTTTGGTACGCTTGTGAGTAAACCTGGCGGTATTCTGCCTGAAGCCTTCACCGGAGTTGTTTCCGGAGTCGACATGGGTGTTGTCTTGGTTGTTGCCCTGGTCTGTATTTTCCGGTTTGCAGGAGGAGGCAAGTCATCTTTGTCCATCTCATTGTTGCTCTCAAACTCACCTTCCTCCTCCGACTCATTGGCAATCTTGGTGTCATCTTCCTCATCCTCGTCATCGGACAATTCCTCGGTCTGGACTCGCAATTTTGGATCTGGATGGACCGGAACGTCCTAGCTCAAATCAAAATCATCTGGGTTGGTTCGATCCGGATTAAGCTGCACCATCCGCTCCATGAGATCCGTCCTCAAATGATCTGCCGGTGGCTTAAACTGCTGGCCCTAGACTTGGCTGACAGCGGTGGTTTGGGCAGCTCGGGCACTTCCGAAAAGTGCCTCCATGGACTTTTTTTTCCCCTTTGACCCAGACTCCATACTAGCTCTTGAGCTTGTTCGTCTTGCTCCTTGTCCTCTCTGTTCTCTTTGATCCACCGCCTTTGACAAAAGGTGTGTGAACTCCTGTGCCTTTGATGACTGGGTCTGCTTCTGAGTCGAGGTCGTTTTGGTGGCTCCAGGAACTTCCGGAACTTCCGGAAACACGGAAAAGCCCATCGGCTTGTTCGGATCCATCCGATCCAGCAACAGCCGCATCTCTGCTGGTATCACCTCCATTTGTGCAAAGAAATCCACCAACATAGTAATAACCTTGGACCCGGTCACCGCATCCTTGGTGATCCGGTTACTGAACAAGGCAGCCCGGTTGATATTATCCACTGGTTCTGCCACCAACCTCCCCAATCCTTTCACAAGGTGCAACGCATCCTTTTCCTTTTTCCAAGATGCTGTTAGCTTGCCCTCTAGCCAGTTGACCTTGTTTTACATTTCTTCTGCTTCCTTTCGGATCTTAGCAATTTCCAAATCCTGTTCCTGGAGAAGTTCCGGAGATGGCCTTTTCCGGATGGCCTGTAATAGCTCACGGGGATCACATTGCAACTTGCTTGTCACATCCACAATAATGTCCCCGTATGCTCGGAGATATCCATTTGCCTTCTCCACCTACTCAGTTCCGGCATTATAAAATTCCTCCAACTCAAATTTGTCATTGCGCTGTTCCGGTGGGTCATCCGGACTAGTGTCCAACAGAGGCTTTCGGGAACCCGGGTCAGTCGACTTCCGCTTCTTGATCTTCCGCTTGTCTTTCAGCGGCTCAACACGTTTGGATTCCTCTGGTTCCGACTCCTGCTGCTCCTTCTCATGTTCCGATTGGAACCTGTATTTGAGAAGGGTGCTTCCGGGTTTGTATTCCACCCTCTCTTTTGGACTCAGTACGTCATTCTGGTGATACATGTGGAATAAATAGGCGTTGATGGAACTTTGCTTTGCCTTTCCGACATTATCCGCTAACTTGTTCACCACTCCTTGGATGACTCGTCCCCAGTGGACGGCTCTCCCTTCCAGAGCCCCAAAGATAGTATTCGCCACTGTAACCGTAACCCGGGTCGGCTTATCCGGATAGAGGATCGGAATTAAAAGTTCCAGGACCCGTCGGTGCCTCACGGTGGCACAATCCGCAATAGAGAACCCCTCCTTTGCGTTGGCCAGGTTGGCAAATTTTCCAACCGTGAACTTATCCGTCCGGGAGGCTAATCTGGCACCCTGTCTTGGAAATCCGTAAACTTCCGCCCAAGCCTCTTCCGACCAAATTTCTCTCCTGGCCCTCACCGTCAGCTCGTACTGATTAGGAGCTCCGAAAATGAGCTCCTGAATCATTTCTTCATTCTTCAGGCTCCACGGCTAACAGATCAATCCGACACACTCCATGCGCTCTAGGTCTTCGTCCAGCATCTGCCGCTTGCCTTTGTCTTCTGGATAAGTTGGCGACACCATACGGGCGGTAGCCAGATGCTTCCGCTGGCTGCTTTCTGCCATACCGAAACCCTAACAGTGTGGGTCGGATCCGTGCGGATTCACCAACCCCACCATTGCGATCACTATCTCACCACTCTTTCACTCAACTATCACGAGCGCAGGAGCAAAGTCCGCGGAGAAAAAGAGAAATGATGGAAGCAAGGGCCGGTTAACTACCCAATGCTCCGGCAACGGTCCCTAAACTGGTAATAATTTCCGTAACGGGGACCTAGTTTCGTAGGTCGGACCTATATTTTGTAGGTCTAGGAAATCCGGCTTCCTTCCGATTTCTGGATCCGGATTGGATCCGTAAATACGGAAGTTCCGTATTTACTAACCTATTTCCGGAAAGTCTTCTAACTACTTTCAGAACCCTTTCCATTTCTACTTCCGGATTTCTATTCCAAAATTTCAAAAAATCTACCCTAATACAACAAAACATCTCCTAACTAATCGCGTTCATCGAATATAGACTCCGACAGAGGGAGAAGTCCTAGAGGTGATTTTTTGTAAAATTATTTTGGTTATGTTGCGCTGTTGTTGTTAGTGACATCTCGTCGAGTGCGTGACGTCATGAGGTTCTGTTTCAAGTGATATTGTCAGTGACATTGTGCAATGTCTATGTTGCCGAAGACGCCGTGAATGACGTCTTCACGTCATGTATGGCGTCTTTCTCGACATAGGAGTGATCATAAGTATGAGGGATTTTGAATATGTCTCTCGGCTGTGTTATTGTCCTGTTCATGCACTGTTGTCGTTCAAGTGTTTATTTCAAAAGAACCGTGTACTTGGGTACTTGCGTTCAATTAATTCCCTTTCCGGTGACGTCATTTTCTATGTTTCCAAGACATCCATGGGTCTTTCCGGTGACATCGCATGTATGGCTGAGGTTTCAATCTGTGTTAGCCTATTCTGATTATGATTGTGGTCGTTTTGTTTTCTATCATAGTTTGAAAACATGGATAACGTTCAGACATTTCATTGATGCACTCATTGACATTGAGCAAAGTGCATCTTGCGGTAGAGGATATGAGGCAGGTTCTGACGGGGAAAACTCGGGTGGCAACATAGAAGGCGCTATTGCAGCTGTGTTGCCAAAGAGGAAGAGAAAATCCGCATCAAGCAGCGCCATGAAGAAACCCATCGAATTGGATGCTATTGGTGAACCGCATGGAGCGATGAGGGACCCCTTGACAAAGGATATTGTCAAATACGCAAAGTCCCTTAACCCTACGAAAAGCTGTGAGGGCCAACCGAAGGACTTGCGCAGGACATTGTTCCAACAACTTTACTCAGGTGTGCTTTTGGCATTTCTAACCTAGGACTGAAATTTCTTTCTTTGTTGGAGCGTGTATAACCGTTGTGGAGAACGTTGTCTTCCACGCAGTCAATATTGTTGACGTTGTTGTACTGGACGTTGTCTTTGACGTAATATTCAACGTCCCTGTGACGAGTGACTTTGATGATGTAGAGAACAGTCGAAGCTTCATGGCTTTCAAGTGCCTTCCATCGCACCTCCCTCCTAAACTTGTAAGCTTTGTATGTGCATGGCTGTCCTCTTAGTGGGATTTTTGGGTAGTTGGATATTGCTCTGGCATGAAGCTCGTTTAATCATTAAACACATTTTGTAGATTGGGAGCCGCTTGGAGATTGGGAGCACGTGAGTGAGGTTTCTGTCTCCCATTATAACGAAGTCACTCATCACTTTGCGGTTCAAGTTGAACCAAATGATCGATGCCAATTTGCCGATGCCTACGGATTACAATGACACGTATTGGGCCGGGCTTGTGGCAATGCAGTCTACCAAAGCGGTACAAGCAAAGTTTGCCTACATGCATGCATTCTTCGAAAGTAAGGGAATTGGCACAACTCAGACAAAAGCCATAGAAAGGCAGGTCGTGTCCCGCTTGGTGAGTGCCCTCCATATTCTATTTCTTTGCGGGTCACTTTGACGTGTTCCATGCCCTAAACGTGTATTTCTTGTGTCGTGTATGACAATCAATGTTATGGAGGCCATCTTTGAAGACGTGTGACGTTGTAATAGACGTCATTGAAGGCGTCTTCTGTTTCGTCTGACGTCTTGAAAGACAGGTGACAATATCTGCTACGTCAATATTTGTAATAAACCATGCTTCAGACGATTGCCTCTGTCATTTGACTCTGAGGGTTTGATGGCCATTCTGTGTGGCCAAAATTTACAAACAGAACATGGTCGGACCTCAACCCATTCCAAGATTTTTGGATTTCAGCTAATGTGTTGGTGGTGGTGTAATGTAGACTTTATTGTTAGGTTGATCACCATATGATGCAGAGATTGACGCTAAAGTGGCAAAGGATTTAAAGCAAATCAGTGATGAAAAGAACAAAGGTCGTCATGATTATGGCTGAGAGCTTAAGGATGTGCGCATGCGCATGTTAGAGCTCGAAGGTTCCATGGTCCGCCTAGAATCGTCGGTTTAGCATATGGAGGACATGTTGAAGGAGGCCCTTTATGGGAAGTTCAGTAAAGGTCCATCGGGAGATCACGATACAATAGAGCACTCTTCATCCATGCAGGTTGCAGGAGCTCCAGAGCCGATGTCACAAGGCACGGCAGCTTGGGTGACTGTGCAGTCGGATTTCCTGATGACGATGTTGAATCCTGGCGCTCCTGTAGCGGAGACCCAAGCATGTGTCACCAACGACGTGGTTATCAACGTAGTTGCCGTTGAGGAAGACGTTGCTGAAGGCGTAGGTGCTGAAGACAATCGTGTACTGGAGGGTGATGTCGCAGTACAGGTCTACGCCCCGGTCCGTGCCGAGGCTTCTAAATCCGCAGATGTCCTTGCTAGAGCTGAAGAAGAAGGAAGCCAAGACGAAGAGGATGATGTGTACAAACTACCAACAGTTGACGCAGGTCAGCATGGCTTTCAAGGTGTGGGATTCGAATCTCGGAGCTCTACACTACAGCAGATATTGTGCGTTTGACGGTCAACAATATTCTTGAAAGTGTCATACCCTACGTTCGCAATTTTCAGCATGCTAGACTCTTGTAATCCATGACATTGTAGAAGACGTGGGAGTTTACTTTTCGATAGACGTCAAATGTCGTCGCTGCTGTCAGAGAAGAGACGGTTCAACGAGGTCTAGCTTACACATGGAGTTCATGACATCTATTATTTTCGATGTACTTGTCACCAAGATGTTCAAGCCCCGGGCGATTCAAATACTAGACCTTGTTGCAGGACAAAGACAGCGCCATTTGAGAAGGTTGTGAAGCCACCGACAAAGACAAACATGCCCAAGGGCACAACAACAAAGGCAGCTAGCATATCCAAAGCAACCCAAGCTGCTCCAAAGGTGAGTAGCACGTGCACGACATTGAAGCAAATATTGTTTTTTGTTCAAGTGCTCTAAAATTGAATTTCTGCCCATTCATTGGGGATAAACATAACTTGCTTTGGAAAAGGTTGTTCAATAATGTGAATCCATGGATGATGTCAATGGCATTGGACTGCCGCAGTTGCCTAGCGTGAGGAGATCACCATCCTGAAAGAAGTGATGCATAAGCAAATTCATGATGGTCTTCATGTTGTTGCAGACGTCACGTTTGTCGGCAGAGACATTTGAAATGATGTCACGGTGGAAAGGTAGGGACTGTGACAATTAGGACCAAAAGTAGGGGGGGAGTTTGGGCCCATCCAAGTACAGTCTAGTCTTTGCATGAACACCTTCATGTAGTCATTTCTGGAGTTGCTTGAGAAAGCCACATCCTTCAAAACATGCTCATTTTCCTACACACCTTTTGCAATGTTCTTGCATACCTTGTTCCTAATATCCTTATTCAATGTATGTTTGTGCTAACTTCTCATGTCATAGTTTATGTGCAATGCAACGTTCTTCCATTAACAACTGTTTTGTCTTGGTTGATATGAGTACCACTTTTGTTTATTCAGTATAAGTTTATATGTAACACAAATTGATGTGTATGTTAAAATGCTGAACTGTTGCACGTCCATGTCGACACTGCCTTGAGCACCAGCCGTTGCCAATGATGTCATGCTGTACACCAACAAGAACAATCCATTTCTATCCACGAAGTTGTCTTTCATGTTCACTCCAATGTCTAGGAAAAGGTCCATGATGTTTGGCAAATTGTCAACGGAGTCACCAGAGATATTGAGAAAGACATCCTGAAAAACTAATAAATGTCGTTGAAAACATCCTGAGGAACTAATGAATGTCGTTGAAAAGAACGAATTAATGTTTTTGCAAATGAACCACCCCGTCTTCCATGTCTCATATGACGTCTCTCTTGATGTCGATAGTTACGTCGCCACGTTGTGTACGACGTCACAGAAAACAAGCCCGCGCACCCAGAACCCTCTTCGAAAATGTCCACGTGGCATGTGACGTGGAAGAGCCACGTCAGATTTTTCGGGGTCCACGTTAGCATTTTTGAAGGGGCCACGTCACTATCCCGGGCAACCCGATTTTTTGGAAAAAGAAGTCCGCGTGGCAGGAGCTGCCCTCCAAAAAGTTGATGTGGCACTATGGACTCCTCCACGTGCCACACTTACATGACTTTGGAGTTTGCCGATTTGTCGTGACATCACCAGAAATCTTCATGTATTACGTGACTTTTGAGGAAATTTCCGCATGTTTTTTCATGTTAAAAAAAAAGTATTTTGGACGACATCAACGATGACAGGCAACATGTAGAAATCAACGCAGCCCTTTTTTCTTTCAACAGTCATCAAAAACGCAGTTTTCTTCTAGTATTGAGTGAAGCAAAAAATTTGTAATCACGATCCACTGTCGCCCGACAATGTTGGCGCAATCTGAATCTCCGAGCTCTTCTGAAATTGACTCTTCCTTGCACTAACAGCACTCGCAGTTTGTTGCAAAATGCCAATCTGAGAAAGTAGCCCTCAGCAGTAGCAAAAAAAATGGCAGTTCCGCAGACAATGTTCAACAGAATGGTTACCCTAGCCTATACTTGAGATTGAACGGTCAGGATGCTCCAGCAGAACATTAACGGTAAGGATCTGTCGATTGTTATGCTCAACAATGAATACACATCAGACTTGTACGTTACTCTACAGCTTCTCAGACAGAGTTCCATAGTAATGAATAATTGCTTCTCTTCATCCAATTTTGTATGACTTTCATCCCATTTTGGCTTCAATAAGCACATTAAGCACTGGTTACATGTGCCTTTTTGTACTTAATTGGGATGACATGACAACACCATAAGTGTTTCAATGTTTCAACATGATACTATAACATATATGGTTCATRAAACTTGTTTTTTGGGGACAAATTTAAGAAATTGTGTATTCTATAGTCAATAATGGTCCCTARAAAGGAGTGGTTACGGCRAAATTGGCTCCTATTACCCTATTTAGACCCTTTTAAGCTCACTGAAAGTGCTCTCCTTCCTCTTAACTTCCAGTGACATCAAAGATCACCATCTCCTAACACTTGGGACTCTACCTTGCCCTTTTGACACTTGACCCTATAAATTCACCATATCCTAAATGTTTCTCTAGCTTTTAACACCTAGGGTCATGACCTTCTAACACTACAGATGTCATATACATGCCATGTTAAGTTTTCACTCTAGTCACTAGATTTTCCATTCTTTTGTGATTCCCAATAYTTTACTTTCAATACTTAAWTTCTACAATACACTAGGCATGTTATTTGATGACATACGACAAAACTTCCATTGATACTCAAACATCTGGTGGCCATATTACTTCCCACCAATGCTAATTGTCCTAGAATGGGACCCAAATCTTCACTAGGCCCAATCCATATCATTTTGGAACTCACCCTTAGATTTAGTCATCGGAGCTCACCAATTGGGACTCACACAGTCATAGTTTAATCACTAGTAGAAAATYTGAATTTTCTACTAGTAAATGAGGAKCAAGACAACATCCAACCGGTATCAAAGAGTGCACAAGCTTTCCATGGTAACACTCAAAGCAATCATGAAGCAATACAAGAAATGACAATGTCTGGACCAATATAAAAAKGAATTGATGTATATTGGTTATTTGTTTTGGTTAGGACGGCTTGATTTGGACAATAATCAAYACAATTGTGTTGATTTTATTTCATGATTTGGTCAAATTTTTTTAATTAAAAAATCCAATACGTAGACCGCCACATAGAATGACTATATATTTTGATTTTGAATTTCAATTACAACTGAATAAAATTAGCAATACATTCAATATAATTCTATGTGAGCTTTACATTTGACCTTTGAGTGCCACTTACCTTAATGTTAGAAGAGGTAAAATGACAAGCTCTATATACAAGTGGGATGCTAGGAAGTAGAACAAACCATATGGGATGTGAAAATTATGAAGAGTAGGAGCCCAACCACTCATAATTAAGTCAAAACTAGAAATTATGCTTAAAATAGAATTTTAGACCTCATTTAAACATAGTAGAATAACTTTTTCAAAAAACTTGAACTTCTAGAATTTGTTAAATCAAAAAAAATTTCATTTTTTAAAAACCGTTTGACATTTTGAGTCTCCAATTAAAAATTAAGGACAAATTTGAGAGAAAAAATTTTAAATTGTCAAAGAAAATGTCCCTTCCAACCCTTCTTTGAAATTTGTCCATAACTTTTGATTGAAGATTTACAATTTAAACCAATTTTTGGAAATGAAAACAGATTTGCTTTTTCACATTTTTTTAGATCAAAGTTTTTTTGAATAGTGATTCTATTATGCTTCAATGAGGTCTGAAATTCTACCTAAAGTGTGTTTGGGTGATTGCAAGAAACACTTGTACTATTAGTTGCGTTTTCATTTTTCGCCGTGTGAGTATTACGTGTACTACGAGTACTGCGAGTACTATCAAGGGTACGGAAGGATGAATATGGGCTGTCAATTGAAATCCCAGATCTGCGTCTCTGAAGACACGTGGATGCATTAAAGTCAATGACTGGCATGGCTGACTGTTAGTTTCGAGGACTTCTTGATAGAGATTTTGATGACTTGCTGCCGTGGCATTTATTCACTGAGCCGTTTGTCACTCATGCGCTGCCGTGGACTAGGGTTTGGGGTTCATGATCGAGCTGGACGGAGTTGTTTTCAGTTGCCTGTTGCGAATTGCAATTCCTACAAAATTCTTGGTCCTCAGTTTTAGTACAATGTAAGCATACATCCCTGACCGCCAACTTTGTGAGAGTGAGGAGGGTTCATAAGACGATTGGGACATCATGGCAACAGAAGGGAGTGGGCAAGCTTGCGGTTTTAGAAGACACTAGCCTGTGGCAATGCAGAAGAGTTTGAGGAGCAATTCGGGTGCGTGAGTGTGTGACTATTGCAATCGGCCTCCCATTCAACAGTTCATACAGTTTTGGAGGTACGTCACGGCTTTYCCATTTATCCATCGCATTTTGGTTCCTCTTGTCGTTCAAATTGTCTAGTTCAGGCAAGACTTCATAGCAAGTTCTTGCTATGGAATTTAGTTGAAGCTCGATAGGGCCACGTTGTACACTGTAGGGCTTCTCTGCGTAGAAYGACGGATCTTATAGCCGCTTTAGTTCTAGTTCCACTGCGGGTGCCACCTTCTTGTTTAGGTACATTGATCCCAAGGTCGACAAGCTCACTCCTGCTTACACGGGTGCGCATGCATTCCATGGTTTAGGGTTTGTTTGAGCATGAGTATCCTTGAATTTGTGCTGATTTTGTAATTTTGGCAGCGTAATCAGAGTCTGGAATAACACAAAGTATGGTAGAGGGGACATGGAGAAACAGAAGAGATTGTGGGCAGCCCCTCTTCATAGACGACAGAAAAGGAAAGTTGTGTGGAGTGATGAAGAGGAGGGTCCCAGTAAGAAGAGCGGCTTGCAGAAATCCGGAGTTAGTCGTGTGGAGATGCCTGTCATTGGGGAGCACCGTCTGCGGGCACTGGATCTTCAGCCCAGGCCCCCATTATGTGAAAAACACAGAATTAGCCTGAAGGATCTAGTGTAAGTGAGCGACTTTGAGTGCCAAAAAATTATGCAGGAAAACTCAATAAAAGTTACACCCGAATGCGCCCTAGGGCTTCATGACATATCCACTATAAGAAACCAAACTTTATTGATGTCAAAAGAAATAGATTTTAGGTGACATTGGAAAAAACAAACTATGTTTTTATGTCAACAATGATGTCCAATATAACATCAATGGACATCATTGTTGACATAAAAACATGGGTTTGTTTTTTTGATATCAACTTGGATGTCACCTAAAATCTGTTCTTTTTGATGTCAATTCGTTACCTAAAACAAGGTTTTCTTATAGTGATCGCCCACATCCCATGCAGAAGGTTCCACTATAGGAGTGAAAAGGAAGTTCAATTTGGTAGAGCTTTCAGAGCTACTAGGGCTCCACTTTAAACATTAGAAAACTGGTTTTCACTTGTGTAGGACAGTGCACACCTCAGAATACACGTCTTCATGTACGCTTAACACTGTTTTCAGCCTCAGAGTTTTTGGAAGCACTTCTTCCAATACTTAATAGAAAGCAATGGCCAAATGCACTTTCAACCGTTGATCACATTCCGCTCTTCACTACAAAGCCTTGAAACATAATACTTGTGAACTTAGAATCGTTGTCCTCTCCTCTGCTGTCATTTGAACTCGTAGGAGCACGAAAACATCATAGAATCTATTAAGGTTGTTGTACTATTCCTCGTTTGCTATGACCTTGTGCCCATTCACTTTCCTTTTTATACATTCATGTCCGCTTCTTAATGCATGACGAGTCCTACATGCTGCTGATTTGGTACTACTTCCGCGAGTGTACTTCTGCAATTGGAAATTCAAGTCCGCCAAGTACAAGGATGATATGCTCGTAGTATTGCTTTTCTCAAACATACCCAATGTTTCTTGTTTGACGTCAGTATCATGCTTCCCGGCTATACTCCTCGGTAAAGGTAGTGTCATGATAGGTGATTTTAATTCAGATCAATATATCCATCAGGGTTGTCCAAACGTCCAGCGTCCGCGGACGTAGCCCCCCGGACGTCCCCTGACATTCGGACAGGCTGTCCGCCCGTTGGAGACGCAGGCGAACGGACTTGCGGACACTGATTTTTTGAATTTTGCGAGTCCGTCCGCCTATTCGCGTCCGCCATTTCACGTTTACCTATCCGCGTCCGCTCATCCCCGTCCGCCAAGCCCTCCGCTTGTCCGCATTTCGTCTGCCGTCCGTCCGCCGGACGTGAGGGTCCCGCAGATTTGGATGTCCGATTTTAGGACGCAATTTCCCCCCGGGAAGTTCGACAAGGACAACTCTGGTATCCATGCTGCACTGCACACTTACTGCGTAGTACTACATGCATCCTTTGCAATAATATTTACTTATTGCTAAGTATCATACACTTACTTTGTAGTACTATTTTCTCTCTTCAATGATACGGAGTCATATTTGGTACTACTTGGAAACAGCACTACTAACCGCGCAGTACCGTCTTGCAGTCCAACAATGACATTGTAGGACTCATAGTACTGTTGACTATGCGGTTGTATGCGGTTTTGTCTTTGACACACTACTTTCTGGTCTAGTGCTCTACGTTCTCGCTACTAATTGTTGTCTTCTTCTTCCTCTTATGCTATCATCTACTGCAGTGATGTTCGTTGTAATAGACTTCCACAATTCTCATACTTTGTACGTGGCTGTGCTTTGTCCTCAGGGACCGCTGTAGTGTGTCACTTCGTTGCTGAAGTCAGTTACTRTAGTACTCCCTTTCACTCATATGCACCATGTACTTCATTTGTGCAGGACTTGGCAATGGCAAAGATGAAGACTACAAACGCTGACAGTAGAAGGAGGCAATCTACCACACAATAGGCATAGGTAGAGGACAGCAGCGGAGAAGAAGAAAACCCCACGATTACGTACGAGAAGGAAGGGAAGCGGAAAGTTGTTCTGCGGCCACCGACATGTGCTTCAGAAAAGGCGGCAGTGGGTGCGCCAAGTGCTTCTGTGGAGGGCGCCAATAAGTTGAAGCAGAAGGGAATTGTACGAGGTCCTATGTCAAAGACTAAGCGGAAACCTGCAATGTCGGAGTCGCAATCCACGGACAGTAGGCGTAAAATGTCTGAAGGCGAGAGCTCCGACCATGCGCTAGTGAGCCACCCATCGAAGCTCAAGAAGATCGCCACCGCACTTGTTGTTCCAGACAAGCTAGGACGATTGCCGGAGGCAGCTAAACATGCTGAACCACCAATCCCGGCGTCCCCCCACTGCGATGTCAGAGGATATCTTCCACACCTCCTGTAAGCTGCCTAGAGATGGTCTGAATCCACACCGACTGCGTATGGAGAAGGATGTGCCCAAAGTTGATGTAGAGGCGCTCTTTGGTGAAATAAAAGATAGGAATGGATTCCTCCTTGCAGAGAGACTCACTCCTGCGCTGAGGAAGGAAGTAGAGTCTCTGTACTGCTAAATCTACCAGAAGACGCAGGGCCCTATTTACGTGGAGAAGGAATTGGCCTTGGGTTGGACGCTGCAGACAAAAGGGCACAACATCAATTGGGCTGGCTTTGTTGCCGAAACCAACTTGGGCTAGAGGAAGTCATATGCCTGACGTGTGAAGACATGCCTCACTAAGTTGGCAGAGGCCTAGAACAAAACCTTTGCGGAAGTAGCGCAGGCGGAGGTAATCTCGAAATATTTGAAGGTCTTAGACATCAAGAAGCCTTCCATCCAACTTTTCTAGTCTAGCAATGATGAGGCTCCACATGTGTCTACTGGATTGCATCAACCTCCGCCCACACAGAAGTCTGCTTTGAACGACAGTAGTTGGACTGAAAGGTACGTCAACTTCCATCTACGTAGTAGTTTTCTGTCACACTTTAGAGGTGCTATCTTGTTGCTACATCAAGGTTAATACTACACAGTGGAGTTCAGAGCAACTAGGACTTCACAGGAAGTGGAGTGAATTTGGGCTACATCCAAGTTAGTACTATACAGTGTAGTTTGACGTTGCTAGGACTTGACAAGAATTGAAGTCTCAAGGGCTCTAAGTGTAGGACCCAGGAAGTATGTCTGCCTCGGTCCTGTCAAGCACTAGAATATTGTACTACCAATATTATATCTGTCAAGACAAACTCCTCAGTCTTCTTGGTTGCACGGCAATACAATCGAATAGGAGGACTTGGCATGAAACAAACTTCTGGCACATACTTTAAGTACTCCGGCAATGACTTCAACCTTTTTTTGCAGGATAGTGCTTCCAAGTTGTAATTAGACTCTCTTGTACTACTTCATTGACTTACGACTGTTACTTGCACTCACCAGAAGCAGTGAAAGAAGTACTAAACCACGAGTCGCAAGACTACTATTTCCTTCGTCCTGTCACGTAGTACTATTGCGTCTGCTAAGTTTGAGGCCTACTGAGCGGAAGAGTAAGGGTGCTGCTCTGTAACTTCAATGTAACACACAATTCCTGTAGCATGGATTTCAAGTACTATTCAGTACTATGTGTACTAACCTACTTACGTTCTCTGTGCTGTGATGTATTACGTCCATAATCATCTGTACTCCTAAAGAAAGTGCACACTACTACAAAGCACTATCACAAGGTAAAATAATGTACTTCCATTCTGACCATTCTGACCATGTGCGGTCTTTGTCGCAGGCTTGTTGAAGTGCAGGACTTGGTGAATTTCTTGACCCTTGCCCTACAGAGGTATGAGGCCAAGGCGGAAAACCTACAGGGAAAGGCCGACAGCGCAGCTGACCAACTTCGACTGAGCTTGCTGGGAATCCAGCAAGTACAAGAAACAATGAAGGAGATGGGAGTCAAAGGCGGGTCTGACATTTTCAAGAGGTTACTAGATGGCCACTCCAAGAAGATGACTGATTTGAACTCTACCGAGGTGCACTTGTGCAGTGCTCTTGACGACGTCACTAGCAAAGTCTTGGGTACACAATCCCGACTGTCGGCATTACAAGAACATCTGCAGGACCTAATGGGGGGTGGAGATTGTGTACTAATTCACCCTCATCCGCTATCCAATCACTCGGAAGACATGATTGCTAGGGCCACAACGGACATCACGCTGCACTTGCCCCTTTGTACTACATGTACGGAAGGATTTCCTGTCGGAGATGTCCTCCTCTCTAGTTGTCAACACGCTCATCACTTGTGGTGCGCTGCACAGTGGTTCAAAGCGACATCTCTCTGTGCTCACTCTCATTGTGGAGCTGTGCATCCAAAGTGGCTGAGGAGCTGGGGATTTTTAGGGGCCAAATCCACGGAACAAATGTGCGACGGGAATACAAAGGGTCCTGCTGGAATTAAATTGTCTGGTGGGCGGGGCAGCATGCTGAAACCTCTGGGAGTTCATGTGTTAGGTACGTGAGTTCTTTCGGAACACAATCATTGGAGCAACAAATCATCGTCTGAAAAACAAGTATTGTGCACTATTATTTTGTAGTTTTCCTATTTGTGCAGGTTCACCATTGATAAATGGTACTCTACATATGCATGTAATATATTGGAGCGACTAACGGATCCCATGACAATTCCTTGTGCACAGGACTGTCTTCTCTTGGAATAGGGGCACCCAGCGTTTTGGCATCGGACAGAACCTTCTCAAAATGCTTTGGGATAGAAAATCTGTATTCGAAGAACACTACAATTGTAGGGGGCACAAAAGTACTTCCTTCAACTTTTAGTGGAGGTATTCTTGAGGGCGCCGGGAGTTCAAATCCATTTGATTCCAAGTGCTCTATCGTTGAAGCAGGGTTGAGAAAAACATGCACTAGTACGCCCGGGTTGTTGGCATCTTTGCCTAGATGAGGACAGGTACTTTTGGATTCACATGCGCTTTGGGAAGGGCAGGGTTGTCTGTGTCATGTCATGTCTGGACGGACGTGACGTCAGGATGTGACGTGACGTTTTGCTCGAACAACATCATGACAGAATATTTTAAAAATTTGTAGGAATTTTGCAAAATTCTTTACATAGAAGGTTGTACATTAGACTAATATGTTTAATAGTAGTAGTACAATTGATATTCCAATTATATTTGTAAGAAAAAATGAAACTAAAGTTCAATTTTTTTTAAATTTTAGGGTTAGGGTTAGGGATGTCACTTTAGGGTTAGGGATGTCAGGATTCGTGACGCATCACGACAAACGTGACGTGACATCACGACGTAAAATGCCCATGTAATGTCCGGATAGACAACCTTGGGGAAGGGACAGCAAAAGCTCTGATTAACCTTGTTATGGACACCGCAGACGAAGTGGTTTTGAACCTGAGGCAAAAACCACTCCCACTGTCTAAACTTGACAAAGACTTGTTAGAGCTAGATGCATAGACTGTGGGATTAGAGGACACTGAACCTGACGTTTCGCCGACTGCACTTGCATGTGCGGGTGCAGGTGGACCGCAAAAAGGTCCAAGCATCCTAATAGGAGCCACTATAAGACGTTAGGGAGGTGCTTATAGAGGTCCTTAATAGAATATTCAATTCACAAATTTTTGCTAATTCATTTAAAATAATCCATATTGTATCCGTAAGTCATCCATAATGGATTCATGTTGGATTATTCTATCCAAAATTGTTGATTATTCATCCAAAATAGTCTTTAAATCAATTATAATGAGTTGCTTATTCATCCAATTAAGTAGTGTTGACAATTACATTTTTGTCCTTTTAATACGTAGAAACTAAACATATTTATTTTTGTTTTGTATTATGTCAAATAACCATGACTAAAAAACAGTGCACTAAAACTCTTTTTCATATTTTAAGTCATACCTAAGAGTTAGAATGAAGATTCTTCAAAAAAAGCACTGGTGACGGCCAACTTGGCTCCTATTAGGATGCTTTCACCCAAAAGGTATGTGAGAATTAGGTCCACTCCATGTTATTGCTTCCATGCAGTGCTGAATTACAGCGTTGGACTACTTTTGATTTCCTATGACCCACCGAACTCGGAGACTGTTAACTTTAAGTGAACTGATTGTAAGACATATATAGGATGTTCTGTGATGCCACATGGAAATTGCAGAACTGAGGTCACTCGTCATGTGTGCACTTTGATGTATTTTTGCAGGATGAGCTCCCAGAAAGCAGTGCCGTAGCATCCGATGAAGATCCATGGGATATCACGGTTATTGTGGAAACCCACTACAAGGAAAGACTGCCAAGTAAAGCCGAAGCTACTTCGCCGCATAATAAGGACCTTCTTCAGACACCAGATACAACATCCAAGGGGACAAACATTGCGGACTCTGCAATGATTCTAGTAAAAGGCATACTGAAAAGACCAGGAAGAGGTACATCAAGTTAGTACATGTCACTGGTACTGTAGTCCTTTGCCAGAGTATTGCGACTTGTAGTCTTTGCAGTACTTCAGAGTATTCTGTAGTACTACATGCAAACTCCAAAAGCGCTGGCTGTATGATCTGGAGTACTGAGGACTGCTCCAAGTAGTCTGTAGCTGGAAGTGCATGACTACACTTAGCACAACTAGAGTACTAGTGGATAACGCAATGTACTTGCCTTTTGTACGTGGGATGACAGGTAAAGCAAGCACGCGTGCTGTGTTGAAGACCACTAGTTTTCCACACGCACTGAAGCGGCAATTGTGCCCGAGGACTTCCTTAGCAGTACAAGGGCGTTCAAACACTTCTCCACCGGAACGTGCTGCTGCATCTCATAGCCCGGACAAGGTGGGTAAGAAGTGACTTTGCGGCGCGGCTACAACTCAACTCCAACCTCCTGATCATTGCACGGAGGTGGAGGACTACCTCTGCCTCCCTTGAGAGTAAAATGGCCCGCAGCAGTAGCACTTGTGCATTGAAGGGCGGGCCTATGTTTTCCTAGTTTGCAGGCCTACTCTCAAGAGTATGAGGCAGTTCAGGGAAGGGCAAAATGGGCACAAGAATGCCAGGGATTCCGTGGGAAGGAGATTTTCTGTATTTTTGCAATTTAAATTATACAATACACACTTTATTGCGGCAAAATTTCTCTCTTGTACAATATGTTGCTCTCCACAGGGTACACGGCCAACGTCTATGTATGACCTGTCCGGGGGATTGGAAGCACTTCCAATTCTATTTCAACAAGGGGGTGCACTAGGTCCGATGTCACCGCTTGATGCATGTTGCATTTATGCATGTAGTCTCGTATTGCATGAGTCCGTCTGTGTTTCTGCACTTGCTTCTGCTTGTTCTGTTTAAATGTTGTCATTCTTCACTTGTGAGCGGGACTACATTGACGTTGACGGCACCTCATCCGGAGTAGACAATGAAGGAATAGCATACCTGAACAACGATGTGTTGAACCCACGGTATTTGGCCGAGGCAAGCTTCTGATTCTCTACACCTTTCATTGTTGACCTTTTTCCATGGAATCCTTGTATAGCATGGACTTCACACCTTTTGGTGCATGAGTACTGAATCCGGATTGAACTAAGGAAGTGCTAGGTTACTGCATTTTGATATGTGACCTCAGTTATTTTTGAAAACACAGTTGCGAAGGTCGCAGTTACTCAAAAACGAAGGACTTGTGTGTTGTGGAGGTGAAGCCYCATGTCCCAAATACCAATGAGGACAATGTGGCAGGCATGTCAGCAGATTATAGATTTGTGAGTGCTACGGCAAAATGTCCATGGGGACTAAACTGCCATAAAAAAGTTGTCCAAGGAGGCGTGTGAAGGCAACTTGAGGTACACTGTTGGTGCACTGATACTGTTGGGCTTCCGGGCTGGGGGTTTTTTGTGCATCGTTTTTTTTTTTTGGACGACTTTGCCACATGCACTGCTACCAGTGTCTAATACTTGCACATACGTTGATGTCATTGCGGAGGTCAATGACTAGACGGAAAGCATTGCACGTTTTTCATGTGGACCATTCGAAAGGTTGGAGCATTTGGACATTGGAGAAACTAAGTGGTGGATGCTTTGTGTTCGAATATGGAGGTGAAGTTGTTATGAATGCAAAGTTGTTGAGACGTGGTACAAGGCACAAGTTTGCTATTGCTTTGGATGCTCATTGGCAGTCGGAGGTCAGTCAAGGCGATGACTTACTCCTAAGCATTGATGCGTCAAGGTATATGAATGTCGCTCAGTGTCTGAACCACAGGTGACATCTTTACTAACAACAGAACCCAATGTGCACAAGTTTTACGTTTTTGTTCTGTGCATTAAATAAGTGCTCCCTGTGCAAGATCATTGAACTTCATAGGTTCTAATTCTGTCTGTTGCTGCAGATACGGAGATGCAAACTTGTTAGACATCTAGTGTTGATCGAACATAATGTCCCAACTCTATACCATGTAAGTAAGCAGTACACACGAATATATTGTTAAAGTGAACGTTCTTCAATTTTACTAACAACTTTTTCTAGTAGCGTGCCTTCACCAATTGGTCTATATTTCATTCTGCGGGTACAAGTAGCTTTTTTTACAAACCGAGGTGTCAAGGTAGGGGAGGAATTAACATGGGACTATGGATGCCCATTTCACATCGAGCAGGGAGAAATGCTACCTTTCCAGTGCACTTGTGGCAGCATGGGCTGCAAATCTTTGTTATAAGAGAAGAGAAGGATTTGCTTCTCTTTTGTGCAAATTCAAGGAGTCTCGTTCAAAGCTAGGTGCCCGTTACTGTGCAAGGTTGTTGTAGGCCTAGAATCGCAGTATAAGGTAGTCTTTCCTTGCTCGAACAATTGAATACAAAAGCCTAGTACAAAGTGTACCTGTTCCGAACTAAGTATGAGGCAAATTGTCACATGATGGACTACGTGTGTAAGATACTGTACTTATAATACAGGTCTGTACTTAAAGGTACAATCATAATCTCTTTCAAAACTATATGTATATCTGGATATTGTCCACATGTAGTCCACAKAAATTCCTGAGTCCTCTATAGTGCAATTGTGTATTCAACAGTACTCCATATACAAGAGAAGTTTCAGTCAATGACAAGTGCTTCAGCACCTCCTAAAACAATGGATGCAGGTGCGATTCGTGATGATGTTGTCTCTTAGTCCACGCTAAGGGAGGTTCACTGTGTTTTACAATGTTTCACATCAAACATAGAATGTTGGCCCTATGCCCTATTTTTTAGGATAATGCATTCAATTCATCAAGTGCAGTGTTAATGACATCCACAGTCTCTTCAGGGAGGTTGTACACAGCATATCCTCCTTTCACCCTATACTGTCGAGGAATCATTTGGAACTTACAAGCTAGAACAAAATTGGCATCCACAAAAGCCTCCCTTAAATTCCTCAAGTATACATAGTTGTTGGCATCCCGACGTCCCCATTTTTGATAGTATTTATTGGAGATTATAGAGTCTCCTGCCTAGAAGTGCTCTCCCTAAACGCACTGGAAGTTCAATTCCGCGGTGCGCTTTGGCTGCTGGCATTGTAGAATGTAGAAAGATACTCCTTCGTCATTGTCTTTAGGAGCAGGCACAGCAAAGTTGTCTCTTGCCTGCACTAGGTCCCCTAGGCACTCATCGTCATACTCATACTCCCAGTTCTCATCGTCCTCCTCCTGAGCAAGATGCGCAGCCGCAAATCCCACATTCCTCAGTTGAATCTTCATGACTGTCTACCCCTTAACATATGTCCTTTTCTCGCAATGAACAACGTTTTCCTCCAAACAAGGGCCGCAAAAACATGATAGGTGCCTGAGTAACAACTTCTTGGGATCCCGTACATTAGGAGCAAAAATGGAGTGCAACTTTGATGATCCCGGAATTGGATCACAACATTCAATGTTCACGTGGTCAACGTCTTGCTCTCCTATGTGATGGAAGTATTGGTAAGACCTACAAGTATTTCCGTATGCACGGTAAGCATGTGAGGCATTGTGACCTCCAGTATTGGTTGACACTTGAAGTAGACATGTACTACACAACGCAGGAAAAGCAAAGACCGTTGGTACATAGTACTACTATGTCAGTACTACTCTTTGGCGATATGAATTTGCATAAGATGTAAATGAAGTCCTACATTAGTACAGTGCCGTCCTAGTGAGAGGGCATTGTAAATGCATTTGGACGAGGTTCACATAGTAGATGCAAGTTGTGCRCTCATGACCTTTGCAAAAATGACAAGCAAAAAAAAAGGATAGGAAGGGGAAATGAACCTCATGCCATCACGACGACTCAAAACCTGTCCCGCCATAGTGGCGTCAAGGAAATGAACACAGTCTGTTGCATTTTGCAACTGTCTATGCGGGTTCAGAAGTTGTTCATTCCATAGAGCTCTTTTGACGACCGCTCTAGCCCCGTCCCATTCACCTTTCCCATGGCCTGTACTGTAGTAGTTCCATAGCATCTTACAACCACCAGTCAAGGCCGGATATCTGCGTCAACATATGGGACAGACTCCACAGTTAGGTGCATTACAATAATCCTGGAGAGCTGCACATGGTCATGAGGGATGACGTATAGACGGGGCATGGTGTCTTTTAAGTAAGACAAGGTAGTGAACTGAACATGGCCGACAGTTCTAGTAGTACTACTTAGGACTCGTGGCAATAAAGCAATTTCCGGAAATACTGTTTAGACRGCAAGTACTACACACTTGGAGCGCACCTGGCAACAAAGTACATAGACTTTTCACTTTTAAATTGCCCTGCACATCCATCGCTATAAACGTAGTGAATGTTTGCAACAGACCCCTTCGACTGCATCCACCTCCAATGTAGAAGTAGGCAATGTTGGGCAAAGTCAGTGTCATGGTTCTTGTCGTCAGAGATGTAGTAGTGTGCTTCTCTCTTCAATTGCATCCCCCCTTCCAAGCCAACCTCCTCAACGTCTGCAAAGTATGTAACTTGCACCAAGATTGTAATTTAGTCAGAATGATAATACATGGACTGTATTTCATTTTGTGCTTCGAAGGTGTAGTTCTCTATGAAATCAATGTGCGTGAGAACCGCCCCTCTCTGAAGGCAACTTTGCAAGAACTTAGCTTGGTCAGTCTACCACTTCATAATGAAATTGTGGCGTATGAAATGCTGGACAGTAGGAATGAAAAAATCAAGGAACTCAGGGAAAGAAGATGACATGAGAACCTCCTTGATGTGCTTCTTGGGTTGTCCATCCACTGACATTCCCATTACTTCATACTGGAATTGCTTGCACTGAATTGTTCGAGTAGCATCTACCACCCTTTCACGGGGACAAATGTCGAAAAACCGTACTCCTCAGCGGTTGCACGTTCCTAGCAGGCATTAGGGTTGGTGGAACTCCTCATCCTCCATTTTTAGACATAGCATGGCCTCCCACAGGGCTGTCACACCGACATACCAACTCCTGCCAACGCTGCAAACACCTTCGTTGTTGGCGTCCCATACAATGCACGTGAACGTGCATTGAAAAAGGATATGTGCTCCTCTACTTGGGTCACAGAAGGCATTCAAAGCCTCAAGCAGATACAAGACTTGGATGTGGTAGCGGCACCAACAGACATAGCGCTCTTTGCACTTTATAACAAAGAAAGGGTGCAGATTGATGAATGACCGTTGTTGGATGTATTAAAGTGGGTGGGCTTCCATGAAGCGTGTGAACAACTCCATCTGCAAGCGGTAGAAATCAGGCTTTTACATCAGTAGAAGCAGCATGCATGACTAGGAAAGAACACGAACTTAATTCAGTACATGGACTTCAAGTGTTGTCTTTGCTGCAGGGTAGGTGTTTACTAAAGCGGAGCATGAAGAAGTACGCATTCAAAGAAGTGCATCTGTTGCATACGAGTATCAATTAGTAATGCTTACACAGCAACACAGTGGTATCCTTTGGAAGGTACTGCCTCACTTCAAAAAAAGACTACAATACATGTTGTTTTTGAAGCTGTTGTTCATTGGAGTCCTTACCATTTCCTGGACATACCTTGTAGTACTAAAGACATTTACATGTTACTATTACATAGTACTCACTATATATTGCACGTTGTCTTTAAAGTGAGAAGCCACGAAGAGCACGCATGTACTACTACGTTAGACATAGTAGTACACTAGTACTGGTGTTATGATAGTAAGGTAATGGCTCAATCATCAGAAGGACTACAAGGGGTCATTCTATTTCTCTTGAAGGTACACCAAGTATTGCACTTTACATTATGAGTACTAAGCACTAGCGTAGACATGCAACAATTAGTACTTCATAAAACTAAGCCAATAGTATCACATTCTTCTTGACGGCGCAGGAAACGGAAGTGACATTGGGGACCCTATAAAGTATACATCACATCAATCAATGGGCATGTACAGTAAACCCTAGTATAGCATGGCACTTCCTCAGTGGTAAGAAGGACTGCAGGAGACCTTGGTCGTTTGCTAAAGTCCTGAATATAATTTCTTATTGTGCAGTAGGGATGCAATGCACTACTGCAAATGTTGACCATTTAGTACTCTAAAAATACTAAGTGAGTACCATGACATTGTCCATATTCTCAAAGAAGACGCAAAGGATAGGGTTCTAGTATTATGCAGTGCACAATAGTCTTTGCATTGCAATGGCAAGGTATTGTGCAGGTCAACAAAAGGACTGCCACGTATTTTTCTAGTTCAGTTCAACACTTGAACTAGGATGGAATTCATTACTCAATACTGTAAGTACTGAGATGTAGTGCAGACGGCCATCATGTGCGACTTTTGATAACTAGCTGGGTACTAGAACATTGAGAGGAGTTCAGTACTATAGTCAAAGTTCTCTGGAATTCCTTAGTATGTCCAGTAAATACTGGGTGACAGTGTAGACAGCCATGAGGCACTACTGATGAGTAGTACCTTAGTATCGAAGGACAATCTTACAGGGAGCAAAATCTGCCATCAAGCTCAAAGAAGATGTATAGGTCAGGGACGTAGAAGTGGGTAGGACATGGTAGTACTGACATCATCACTGAAATGCCAAATGTCAGCAGAGTGAAGGACTGTCCTTGTTGGAACTACTTAGGTGCAACTGTTACGAAGTACCTTACTATGCGGAAGGTAAAGGACATGAGTGCCCACCGTACACATTTGCAGTGCGTAGGCATCGTGCACTGCCTAATGGGACCTAAATCGCTCCTAAATTAATAGTCACGGAGGTCAAAGTACTCCCTCTGTGTGGTGATGGACTTAGAGTAAATACAGAGAAGTACATTTGATGTTGTTGTTCCACTCGAATGTCATAGAATGGAAGTGCTATATGTTGTATTGAAGACTGCATGCTTGAACCATGAAGTGCAGAAATACTTTTGCAGACCTTGCACTTCAGAGTATAGGGCAGTGACATCATTGGAGTCAAGCAATGCAATTATGCAAAGTGTCCGACTAAGGGATGAAGACAGTGTTTGGTAGAAGAACCTACTGTTCATGAAGACTCACATTTCAAGTGCATGGCATTATCAGTGAGTGGTAATGGTCAGACTAAATTCATGTAACACACAATTTTGGAATGTTGTAGTTTTTGTATGAACCAAAGTTGATTGCTTTCATTGGATTTTGACAACAATGCCCARCCCTAAACCRGATGCATCAKTCACACWTTGAGTACTCAGGTTCTGAATGGCCTYAGATGACTAACTTGAACTAGACATTCAATGAAGGTAGGTTGGGAATGCACTACCTGGCTTTCCATTAATAGGTGTGTTGCATGAGTGTCGTATGAATTTTGACCAAGACGTTTGCGCTGCACATCTCGTCGTCCTAGACTCACACGAGTTTCTTTGGTCCACCATTGCAACACAAGTGCCTTCTCCCCGTCACATATCCCACCTTCTCTTTTCTTCCGAGAGGGAACTTGAAATCGGGTTGAACTTTCTGAAGCAGCCAATCGTAGTCGTTCCACAGCAGCTACTAGATTCTCCTTCCTTGTTCCGAGAATGCTCTGGAATTTTGTGAAATTTGAATCTAATTCACTCACCACTGCTTTTAAAATGGACCGCTTCGAAGCCAACATGCTTGAGGAATTAGGGATTTTCATGGCCGCAAGGTCCGACCGAATGTTCTATAATATCTGTCGTTCGGCCCTTTCTTCAGGAGTGGGATAGTAAAGAGGCAGCAGTGGACGAATGCAACGACTACTAAAGACCTCATCAAGAACGTGAGCTCGAAAATCTGAATCTCCAATGCATTCCAGCAATCGCGAAAGGGATGATGTAATGCGGTTTGCACTCCTCCAGACACTGGTCCGAAGCCTCCTACAGCCCCATCAAAGATCATACAGTGATTGCGCTACTCCGTCGTTGGCAGCAGCTTGCTCCTCATTCGCGCGATTTTGACAACTATAACGTTGACGATCCATCCAACGTTGTCGCTGATTGTCCACCGCAGTAGCCAGCAACACCCGTCGAGTCTGTGGACCTAGAATTCATTGATGTCATATCCACTCCAATCTACCAAGTACTCCAACTTGCCATATCTATAGAGTGAATCAAATACTTTTCAACCTCATATTCTTCATGATTGTCTATTTYMATAAAARAYGGTGGTGGTTGACTTCTGTCCAAAAACWTTGAATCCCTATACAACTCAAGAAGGTAAACATGAAAGCTTGGATGTATTTTCAATCAAAAGATAACACAATTGATTTGCTTTAGAAAAGGAAATAGCCCCTGTCAGCGATGGTCCAATTTGTTACATGGTTGAGTAGTCTTGATGTTGTGGGGAAGGACCCAAACTTTCTTACCAACTTGAAATATATGGAGGCAATTCTTTACACAATGTATCCGCTGATATCATTCTTGAGCTTCTTGTAAATGAATTGTTATTGTTTCTTGAAGCTTTGATTATCTTGTTGCCAAATCTTTGGTTGCCGGATTATTCATCTGAGAAATGTTGAGCARWTGAAGTTYRGGATAATAATCTTAGTTGGCATTGAATGGCGTTTGCCGAGTAAAAGTATGGACAATTTTGTTGAAGGCAAATTCCTCTCACRGGTGTCAAATAATAAGTTCAATCACCTTGTTGCTCATTGATGGTAGACATAGATAGTGTTCCAACAATTGATTCACGCATTCTRTTTGTCTGTCTATTTGAGGRTAGAAGACAGAAGAAARTTTRATATCCACCTTCAAAGGTTCAAAGAGAGACTCCCMMAATTCAGAGACAAACTACCGTCCTTGATTTGATACATTAGCATTTGGTAATCCATGATATTGATAAATAGTATCAAAAATGAGTCTTGCCATTTTTTTTGTTAGATATTTTTTTGCATGGAGTAAAATGTGTCATCTTTGTGAGTTGATCTACAATCACACATATGGAGGCAAAAGATTTTGATGAAGGTAAATATGTGATGAAATTCATAGAAATCAAAGACCATGGTCGCTTCAAAATGAATAATAGTTTGAAAAAAACAAGTGGTCAATGTCATGGATTCCTAGATTTTAAGCAAGAGTCATAAGAAATCAAAAAGTTTTTAACAACCTTCCTCTTTTAAAGCCATCAAAAATCACGTAACACAAGTTCTATTATTTTGTTGAAACTAAAAAGTCCAACAACAAAAAAATCATGTTGAGTTTGAAAAAMCTAAAATTGTAAAAGACCCTTTGGAACATATAGGCTTTCTTTAAAATATAAGAGATTGTCCACCAACTTGAAATTGTTTGCAAATGCTTAATATCAAGATCTAAAGGATTTGAAGTCAATGTTGTATGAATTTTATCAAGGGACAAAGAGTCAATTGGCATTGTCATAGTTGTTACTCGAAGCTCAAAGTAGCCAAGAAAACACCAAATATTCAAGATTTTTGTGATCTATATATACATTCATCCAATGAGACACACCTTCAAATGATGCAATTCTTGAAACAAGTCCACAATAGCAAAYAGATTCTTRTTGTGAATCTTGTACTTAATTTCRGGAGTCAAAAAATTCTCAAAAAAATCACAATTGGATGTAGTTTKCTGTCTCCTTCAACTAGYAAAAGTACTACTCTYAWTGAAGAATCTGAAACATTTGTTTCCATATAAAATGGCTTCAAAAAAATCCAAACGGATCAAAATTGGAGCCGTTGTAAATGTTGACTTCAAATATTGAAAAGCCTTTTTTGATTCAAGTTCCCAATCTAGCTTGTCTTTGCATGTTAGCTGAGTTTGTAGAGTTGCTACTTGTCAATAGTTTTTGATAAAAATCCCATAGAAGTGGAAAAATMCAATAAAGCTTTATACATCACGCAATGTTCTTAGAGTTGATCAATCCATGACAGCTTGAACTTGRATCTATYAGAAATCCTTTGTTGGAAATGGYATATTTGAAAAACTCTACTTGCAGTTGATGGAATACAAWTTTTTTTGAATTTGGCATATAATCCAACATCTTATAGATTTTGTAACACAGGTTTCATATAAATTTAAGTTCTTGAATATTTTCAAAATTAATCAAGATGTCATCAAGATAATATACAACAAATTGGTCTATGAATTTGCAAAAGACATCATTCATGAAATGTTAAATGATAGTCAATGCATTTGTAAGTTTGAACGGCAAGACATAGTGTTCAAAATGTCCATATCTTGTGCAAGATKTTGTTTTCTATTTGTCCCTTTTTTTTATGTGCACCAAGTTAYATGCTCTAAAAAGACCAATCTTAKTATAATTTTTGGCATGGCCAAGTTGATCAAGAATTCTAGATATCAATGACAAAGGATATCAATTTTTCACTATTATTTTGTTTAGGCCGTAATAGTCAATGCACATTCAAAAAGAGACATCTTTCTTCTTGACAAAGAGTAGTGACACTCTTGGTAGAGATTTAGAATGTCAAATTAAATTCTTTGTAAGTTTTTTGTCAATATATTCTTATAGTGCTAAAAGCTTATTTTATAATAGATAGTAGGCCGGACCAAATGGTGATTGGACTTTGTCTTAAAGATCAATGGCACAATCATATGGTTGATGTTTTGATGATATGTCAATGTTTTTTTTTCAAATATATCTTCCAATTTTTGGTATTGAACTTAAACACTCAATGAAGTATTATTTTGTATGCGCACCAAAGCTGCATAATTTATATATTAAAGCTTTGGCTCCAACAAATATGGGCTTGACGATTGAAGATTTTGGAGGAAATGTTGTTGCAAAGGTTTCTAAAAAAAATAATAGGCTTTGTGACCTTCAATCTACAACTGGATTATAWTTTTCAAGTCAAGAAAGTCCAAAAACCACAGGATTGGACACAATTTTGATGACATTAAATATAATCATACTTTCATGGCCCTCAAGTAAAACCTATAGTAGTTTAGTTTCATGAGTGATATCTCTCAAGGATAAGGCTCAATTGTCTATAACTTCTACATGTATAGGGTTTGATTTCTTCACTAGAARAATCTTGTGATGTTGTCGCAATATAAAATTTTGATTTTTTCAAGTTACCTAGAATTTGGAACGGAAACCAGTCGATTGGAATCCGGATTCAGTTAAGGAACGGAAGAAAAATGGAATTTAATAGTGACAATGAAGCAGCAGATCAGTTGGCAGATATCCGGTCGGGAATTACCTGGAATAGAACCCAGTGTAAACCCGGATTAGGGTTAGACCGGACTGGATTAGGTCATCATAACCAGTCCCAGGTCCTAAGGCTATATTAAGCTTGAGATTGCTAGTTTTCTCTCTTTTTCCCTTTCTGTCTAGAGTTCGTGTGGGTTTTCCGCTCTCAGCTAGCCAGCGTTTCCGACTGTTGGACAACTTGAGCGGAGGAGTACGATTGTGTGAGGTTGTTTTGCAAGTGTTCGGTTGAGATCGGAGAGAGATTGTGAGGAACAAGACATGCGGCTAGGTTAGGAGCGGATTCTAGTGAGGTTAGTTGGGTGTCCATGCCTTATTTACGCAGATCTACGTCAAGACCTTCCACTTCCTCCGCGGCCAAGGTGAAGCTCCAGAAAGTGATTCCAGTTAATATTCTCTCTTCCGAACCGGAGAAGACGGAACTCATGGAGGATCTTGAATCCATGAGATGCACAGGGTTAATCAATAAACCCTGGGGCTTTAAGGAGGAACGGATGGTGAAGAAACTCATGGGGAAGTTGTTGAATTAATTTGACAACACCATCCAAGGGATACCCGATTAGTGGACCGAAGAGAAGTAGAGAGAAATTTACGGTTTCCGGTCTGGAGGATTTGGAATGGCCAGCCGGAAGGATGAGTGGATCAAGGGGAAGTTCCAAGGAGCGGTGAACCCGAAGGATGGATATGCAGTGGATGACTGTATTGAGGATCGGAACCGCCGACTGCTGGAGTTCCTCATTTTGATCCTGCATCCGGAAAAGCCAACACGGGTCACGATAACCCTCGGCAACCTGATTTTCAGGGCTCTGAGCAGAGACCGGAAAGTTGACTGGGCCGGATCATTTTTGATCTGGTTGCCCAGCTCATCAGCAGAGTGGGAAAGAGTAGGGCCACACCTGTGAGTCCTTATATCTTCCACCTCTATAAGCAGAACGACATCCTCACAAATATGGAGGAGAAGACCTTCAGGACTCAGGAAACACTCATGAAGTATGGCGAATCGGAAACGGATGAATATGCACTTTCCGAATCCGGTTCCAATTGAGAGTCCGAGGACAAAGATGAGGCGGAAAAAGAAGGAAGAAGGAAGACCAAGCGGCAGAAAACAACATCACCGCTTGGACAAGGGGAGCCTCCGAGTCAAAGCAGGCCAGCACGAGAGAAGGGTCCAGAGGGGCAACCGGAAGCTGGACCAAAACAACACCGAAATGTATTGGAAGACTCGAAGTCCGATGGTCCGTTCAAGAACCTCATTGAAATCTTGAGCGGAATCTGATCAGATTAGGAGGTAAAGCGAAGGACCCCACTACTAAAAAACAGGGCCTGAATTAACAAAAATTTAGTTGATTCAGACATCTTAATTTGGCATTCTTAGCATAGTTATGTTCATTTGGACATTTTTGAGTTGGTTCGGACATCTTAATTCAGTTAATTTGGGCCTTGTTTTCAAGTAGTACCTGCATAACAATTGGGAAGCTAGTGGGTGCGGAACCGGATAGTTTGCTGCCGAGGAAGGTGGCGGAATGTATCTTGGATCTAGTTGAGTACAAACAGCATCAGGCGGAGATTTGATATAACATCATATTCACTACTTTGGAAGTTTTCCAGTGAATTGGTAGTTTTCCAATCATTATATTTCACATAAGCAAGCAGTTATCCATGTCTCAAAACACTTAAACCCATGCAATGACATAGGGTATTAGAGTATAAATTGACAAGCTCAAAACACATGTACGCATAAGAATGTACAATGAACAAATACTCTCTTTTCAATAGTCATGCACTTGATATGTTTCATATGTATGAACATTTGTACAACTATTGCCCACCATTACACTCTTGGTAGCAAAGTTCCTCATCCCTGTCGACTATGATGGACATTGCAAGTACAATGCTTGAAGTTGGCCACCTGCAGTTTCTGTGCGTGATGAATGATTTTGCTTCGACTTAGATGTAACCACATATATTATGAAAAGAAAAACATTCAAGTGCACCCTGAGTAGTTCCTTAAATTGCAATTCAAACTCTGTAGCCTGAGATGCTCTTCACGGAACTGCATCAAGCAACACCTAGTTGTTTTTCTGTTCATAATATATGTCCTCACTTCTAAATCAAAGCTAAAGCATCCTCCACACCCTAAAATTTCCACATTTCTTATTCCATAGCCTTGTACTCACAAGACCGATATAGTCTACGATGAAGAGGAACTTTATCTACCTAGTTTGTATGCTTATGATTGGGCTATGAATGCCTATAGCAGTTGTAACGGACTTACATCATGTACACTCTACCTCTGGATTCATATACATAAAAGTATGTCATCAAAACTGGGAGACGTGCAACTTAAGTATTGACATTTTTTGTATATCTCCATTGCCTTCTAAAGAAAATTTCCTAATTAACAAAACTTCTAAGAGTGCAACCTACTCTTCAACTTCTCCATTGCTTTCAACAACTCCGGCCCTCGACTGTATCCGATACTATTTCCGGATCTCTGGCATGCAATCTCCCGCAACTGCTTCTTGAAGGACCTCTGCTCCCACACTTCCCATGGACGCCGAGTAGAATGAACGTAGAATTCTTCGCCATGTGTCTTGCTTTGCCGTCTTGCTGCCAAGATTGGTGGAGCACAAGGTGGCCGTGGAACATTACAAGGAGTCAGCCGCTCTTGAACGATGCAATTTTGTGATGGCACTCTTCGAAGGTCGTTGCCACAAATGGGAATGACCTTAGAAGTTCCACCCATATTCTGCAGATCCAATGACATGAGATATTAGGGTTCAAATCTTAACAAGTTAAAATGTCAAAGAAACAAAGTTAATTCCGTACACAATGAAGAAGAAATTCCATACCTTATCCATTTCGTCGTCGTACAATTTCCTTAGTGTAGTAGCGTTCACGGATGATGGATCCCAAGCTAAAGTGGACTGTGGATGGCGTTTCAGTGGGGAAGAGGAGTTCACATTACTTTTCGGGCACTTCCCCCCATTTGGAGGACTATCTACGACGTCCTCATCCACGGACTTCACCAAGAAGTCCATTGTTGACCGCGCGGTCATTGCAGAGTACATGATGTTCCCCAATCCACTATGTGATATGGCGAATTGTCCATAGTCAGAGAATGAATCAATTGAGGCGGTAGATTTGTTGTCACAACTAGTCTGAAGGACTGAAACCACACAACCTGCCTGTATACAAACATATAAGATGTCTATCAAAACAATGCTTGTAGAAAGAAATAATGCCAAGGCTAGACACAAATTGCTAACAACTCTCCAACCACCAATGACTATCAAATACCAATGTATTACAAAAGTACCTACAGAAGATGGCAAATCCTATGGGCCTACTTAGTCACTCCACTTTTTTCACTCCAACCCTTCATCGGAATGAACCTCCAATCCGCCGTGTTGAGCCTTGTCCGATTCTTTGAACATCATTATGACATTTGGATTATTTGCCTTCCACTCATTGTAAATACTATTCGACTCTCCCACTTCTCGTTCTAATTCATCGTATTCTACATGGTCCGGCTCTTGTAGGAGGTGACGCCGTTCGGTTTTATTGATTTTCCTAAATGCAGACAATGATTCTGGTTTGGACAAGTGTAAGAGTTGAATTCATAGAAGAACGTCAGTCACTAAACTTTCATCCATTTACCCTCCTCCCTTATAGGACCACGTCTCAAATAAGAGCGCACTCCATGAGAAATTTGTGACGTCCTTCATAGGACTGTCATCCACAATTATTGTGTTTTGAGGAGAGAATATTCAATTTTTCAACGCCAACAATTTGTCCAATGGTTTCAAGAAGAGGTCCTTGTCTGTTCCCTTGACCTTGTAATTTACAATTTTACCACGTGTGTTCTTACACTTCAAGATGTTGCATTGCTCTCGCCCCAAGACATACAATGGTTGTTGTATGCCTTCGAACAGCTGTTCTGCTACGGGTATAATGTTTGACCTTTTCATGGAACTCCAAACATGTATGTTTGCGATGGAGAATAATTCTTGAAGGAAAATCCGGCAGTACAGTCGAAGTGCGACCCTCTTCATGCCCGTAAAAAACACTTCTATGCCCGGAGGAACCTGAATGGATTTTTTGTCCCGGGCCAGAGACCTCTTATCTTCGCATATGCACAGCACCCCATTTAGATCTAGGATGCGTTGAGCCACTTCTCTGTCACCTCAGATGTGAATGGAGTGACGACGCTGAACGACGCGTCACCTAGCGCAACGCGTACCTCACTGCTACCCTGTTCACGCATGTACAACAATACGTCAAGAGAATTAAGTCGATGAACTACTTGCGATGAATTCCAAACTCACAGAGAATCTTCTAGTAATCAATGTTGAAGTTCAACATCAGAGGAAAATGGACAGGGAACTCACAATATCAGGTTGAGCAGTGGCTGGTGTGGACAACGAGGCGTTGACTTCCGAGTCCATTGGATGCATTGCAATGTTGACAACCTCCATGTTGGGTATATCTTCAGGTGCCACCTCCGCAATTGCATCCGAAATTTCAATATCTGATTCGGATTGATGCTTCCAATTCTAAGACGGGACCACCTTACGATGACAGTGAATCCATGATGAGATGATCATTGTCCAGTGACTGAGAAGAAAATGTAGCACTAGAAGCGGTGTGTGTAGGATCAATGTCAAAAAAAGGCACGTCTACGGCTGTACGAATTTGAAACACAATAATATTTCAGTAAGAATTTTTTTTATTACATATCTCCATGTGAAAAAAAGATTTACATGATGTACTACTTCGTCCACCTAAAGAATTCTATATGTACAAGCTATAAAAAAAAGAAAATTGGAAGCGGGTTTAAGTCGGTTCGACTTGAACCTTAAAGGGAAGGAGGTCATTGTGAACAACCTGGATGGTTCTCAGATGGAGGACATACGGACCCCTTGGACTTATTCTCAACAGCCTCCACAGCGAGCTCATTCACAATGTTGTCGCTGGGTGGAGCCGACACTGGTGACTTAGCAGCAGGTACCGCGGGTGAAATTGTAGGTGTCACTGAGGGGTTCGCGGAACCTTGTTGTGCCTCCCTGGCACTGTCCAAGGATCCATGAGCTCGACCGGTAGGAAGGAGCTGCTGAGACTGCGAGGGAGACGGAGAGATCATGGCCGGTGGAGTGGCATTCTCAATTGCCATATTGTTGTAGACATTCTTCGCAATGCTCATAATCATATTCGGCATGATCTCGTTGACAAACATCCTCCACTGCGCCTTATCTTCAGCCAGCTGTTTGTTGGTTTTCGACCTCTCCTCCATTAGAAACGACACCAACTTCTCCACTTCATACTCATCCTTTTTGGATTCTGCCCTCTTCCGCTTTTGTTGCACTCCCCGTGACGAGCTCGGAGTCTGGCCTTGACGCTCCACCGCGGATGGGATCGACTCGCCCTAACCGCTAGCCTTCAGCGCGTCAGACATTTGAACATCATCCCCCCCAGTCTTTGGGAACAACTTCTTGACAGGGTCCGTCCATTGAAGAGGGTTCTGGTCTCTCTCCGGGTCATGTCTGCCAGCGTCCTCTTCGTCTTCCTCCTCCTCCTCTTCTTCCACTAGTAGAAAAAAACGCATCCTAATCCACTTAAAAATCAACTGGTATAGATTGATTAGGATGTGGATTCGGATAGCTTGATTTGGACACCAATTAATAGCTTTCACTTGATTTGAACACTAATCCACAACTTTCAGTTGGTTTGGACAGCAGAAACGTGTTGATTGTCTGCCAATTCAACAGAGAAAATTTTAAAAATTGCCAAATCAACACAACTTTGTAGATAAGGGTAGGCAATTCTAGTAGTGTTCTTCTTTGACCTCTTCTTCCTCAGGAACTGGTGTTGACTCTTTCTCCTTCCCCTTCCGCGATGAAGTGGCGGCCCGACCAGAGGTCGACGCTTCTCTGGACCCCTTTGTTGGGTGCAGCAATGCATCAACAATGTAGCTAGAATCAAGGAAATCGTCCTTGTCCAGGTTCTCCGACATGAGAGCCAAATTCTTGAACTCCTCATTGTCGTTGCTATCCGCAATTGCGTAGTGGTCCATGCCACACATCTGCAATTCAGGACAGTCCATCATATTAGATACTTGAAGACAATTCAAGTAGCACCAACTTGAATCCCAGATGAGGACTGGAACATGATGACCGGACAGTATGGAACCCATGTAGTCCATATTAGGGTTTGGTAGCTCAAGAAACTTACCCAAGATGCACAACTAAATTTTCCCCCGACGAATACTAAGAACACGGTATCTCGGGCGTCGCAGATGAGTCCCAGAACCTTCAAGTAGAACTCCATCCAAAGCTCAGTGCTATAGATCCTGAACTCCAACTCATTTTACAGGCCCATCTTTTGTCATTTTGGGATCAAGGCAAACTCAAATTGTCTAGGAATGGATTTGGTCTTTATCTTCGTCCCTTTCTTGATCAGGAAGACCAGGTTCACCGGCGCCTTTGCTTGCGTTGAACTTGCGGAAAAATCCTCCAAACTCTCCACCGGTACAGGGACGTAGTTGGCATAGTGTGTCGTATACGCACTACCAAAAATCCCACTTTTGATCTCCATCCTGAGGTCATCGTCCACGTCTTGATCTCCCGAAATCCAAAGCCAGACCTCAAGGTCGGTTGCGACCGGATCTTCGAGCTTCTTCATCTTGTCCAAGAAGTCCGTATAGTATGGAGCATCCCGACTAGCTATCTCCTTGTTGATGACCCCTAGGATGTTGCGGAAGTCCATAATGGCAAATTTGATGGAGCCGCCCACTTCCTCGTCCCTGGCATCATCACTCCACTTCATCATCTTGTCGCCATCAGTCTAGTATGGTCTCATGAAATCACTTGCCTCTGGCTTCTTGTACTTGCCTTTGCTCCGGAGGAAGACTTTAAAGAACTCTGCGGCAAAGGGCGAGAGGTCCTTAGCGCTCTTATTCTTATTTGCAGGTCTTTTATCCTTTGAAAAGAACTCCTCTTGCGATGCAGTAAGAAAGAGGTTCTTGGTGGCCTTCGTGATGTTGTATTTTTTTTTGAAGGCCTTCCAAGCCTCCAATTGGTAGTTGCCTGCACTGTGAAAGAAGCCCAAGCTGCGCTTCTCAAAATATAAATACTTTCGCACATCTTGTTTTCTCTTGTTCTTCTTCAACCACTCCTTCACGCTATAGCAATCTGGAACACCGCTGATCTTCTTCATTGTCACCTTTGGGTGTGGCAATTTCATGTTAGGGGTACAACCGAGGAGGTGCAGTGCAACTTTCTTCAGTCCCGATTGCGGGAAATTACCAAGCCACCTGAAGAACTTGCGGTTGATCACTCCGTCCTTCGACGCATCCGTGTTCTTCAGGTCCTTGAATGGCAGTAAGGACTTGGGATCAATCAGAAGACCGTTGCACTGGCTGGAAATAACCTCCTTCCAGAGATCGTGGATCTCATCCGTAGCAGTGATGAGTTTGATCTCATTATGGATGCTTATATCTGCCATTTTCTTCTTCGTCATTGCTCCTTGGTACTTCTTCACATCGATCATAGCAAACTGCAATTTCATTGCATCGTGGAATTCTTGAATCATTATGCAAAACAGAAATTTAGATAAACGTCCATTTCATGTCGACACAACTTGAACTGAGAGGACAAAGTGGACGCGGATTCGATGGAACAATTCCGCAATAAAACTTACCGTCCATTTCTTTGCAAGAACTAAATCTCGCACAGTTCTATTTCAAACAGGAACGGCCTTCCCCAGTTCAGTAGCTTCTTTGGGAGGTGGTGGCCAATCCAGGCTAATACATACGTTTCGAGTGCTGATTATATTCGTGGCCCATGTTGGCATGTAGTTCTAGAAGTGGTTCACTCGATTATAATACGCGGATATATGTCTGATGATTCTTGCGTTTGAATTCCATACAATGAAACACTCCCGGTGCTTGAACTTCTCATATTTCACCTTAGCCCCATCGATGTCCTTCATCCTCTTCGAAGCGGCGACGCTATGCTGGCCATTCATCATCCAGAACTTGCTAGCCTTGATATCCTTGAAGTTTTTTGGGCGCTCCTTCAAATTCTGTGGCATGGCACAGAGCATCATTTTCTTGTTAGGGTCGAGCATTTCTAGGAAGAAATTGAGGGGTGCCGCAACCCCCTTCTCCTCAAGGCCTCGGACGTTTAGGGTCTCCGGGGGAGTCTCCAGCTGATCAATGGAGATGGTAAATTTTGCCAATATCTCAAAGACGTAAGACTCCGTGTAGGTAGACCAGTACTCCTTATATACCTTCTTGAACTCGTCGTAGTCGATCTCCTGCTGTGACCCCACGGCATCCTTGGGTAACATGGTGATAGCGGACGCCATGCTGTCATCTTCTATGACTTTTGTAGCTTCTTGGACAGTGGCTTTTGCACGAGTCTTTGGTGCTCCCAGAGGACTGCTGCCTGGAGTTCTCCTATTGTCCTTTGAAGTTTTTTTTTTTCTTTTCCTCCATTGTGTAGATGTGTTCTCCACGACAAGGGACCCGTTGCTTCCGCCGGCACTTGTGTACTCTTTTGTTACAGACAATGGCCTCAGACTCACGGCCTTTGGCTTATTTTTGATCTTGTATGTGTCGAAGCCTTTGAGGACCTCTCTCAGTCGCAAGGCAAGGGTCTTTGGTTTCAAAGGTCCTCCATCCTCTCTAACCCAGCGTTTCTTCTCAATGTGATCCACTATGTTGTCTTTGACCCCCCCTGGTACTTTGTGTCATCAAGGCTTCTACACGTTGTGGCAATTGAGAAAGTTGTGCCCTTGGTTGGCACAATGTATGAGAAGATGTACTCTTCTTTCTGGTCAGGGAAATTGGTTTTGCAAGACACCACCAACTCGTCATTTGCGCCAGTTGTGACTTTAGTTACTGTCTCATGGAGCAAAATTGGAAGAGTCACTAGGGAGTTCTTCTATTTTGTGACAAAGCCCAGATGACCCAAGGTTGGCGTCAAGACAATGCTACAGAACTCGACATGAACCTGTTCTTTCCACGTCCAGCACTTGCCGAGAACTAACTCGTCCCCATAGTCCTCTGGATCCTCGTCACCTTCAAGCAGGAATCTTCTCAAGTGAGGCTCTAGACGCTGCTTTTGGTTTTCTATGTCTGCAATGCAAGAATTTATACATTAGCATTTAAGTCGTATCAACTTGAAACACCCAATTTCTATTATTTTTCTTGGAAAGCCTTCAGACAAGGAGATCTACATTTTGCTTTGATTTAAGCCTCTTGTTTCATATATTGATGATTTATTGTTGTCGTGGAGTTCAAGTCAATTTGACTCGATTGTTTCTTCGTTAGAAGAGTTTCTAGGCTTTTGGATATTCCTTGCATTTGTAATATTCAGAAATGCTCTCTAAGCCAGGACTACTTTGAGAGCTCGCTTGTCCATTTACTAGTCTCACGTTGACGAATTCAAGTCGATTTGACTTGAAATTTAGGTGGTTTACTGTAGGTCTCGTATTATTTCTGATTACTTGCTGGATTACTATGTGATTTTATGTCGCAGCGACTTTAAATTGTTGGGTATCGTTATCTTTTCTTTTGATTCTAATTATTTCCTGCTCTGGATGATTCTATTTCAAGTCGCACCGACTTGAATAGGAGATGATGTTCTTTCATATCTACTTATTTGGTCATTCCCTATTATGGTTGATGGGAGTTTAAGTCGCACTGACTTGAATTGCTGGTTGTACTTTTTGTTTTTGTTGTTGTTCATGTTTAATGGACCTTGAAATCAAACACAATTCAAGTTGGTGCAACTTGAATTGCAATGCAAAGTTGCACAAGACTAGATATTTCTACTTGAACTGACATCGACTAGAATAGGGTGCGACTTGAACTTAAATTCCAGCATTGTAGCTTATGTTGTTTAGTCATTTTCTGAAGTATACCTGCAGGGTTTTGTGTATGATTCTTGGTTCTAATGCATGTATGCACGCTTAACTTCATGTCAAGCATCCACACATTCAAATGACCTTGCCAGCACAGACTTACAAAGATGCTGAATACACTTGTATTCAGTAGATGCTACTTTCAGCTTCTGGCAACTTGAATTGAATTCAAGACGGTTGGCCGTGTCAACGTAACTCTCCCAGTTCATGCTACATCCACCTGAAATAAAAGGGCACAAAATTGGTTTAGGGTTCTTCTGGGCACAGATTCCACCAAAACCTGGAGCAGAAAGAAAACCTTGAGCTGCAATACACAGGAGAAAAACAGAAATGCTTCAAATGGTGCCTAGTACTCTCAATCAAAATCAAAACAGAGTGCTATGAACTCGTACCAAACAGAAACCTGAATCCTAAACATACACATGAATCTGCAGAACTCTAAAACGCAAGATCCTTCACAACACTCACACAGCGCAAGACCGCAAGAGATATCAAGACTGCAAGACTGCAGAGATCCTTCAAAACACTCAGTGCAAGATCCTTCACAGCACTCACAACCGCAAGACCGCAAGAGATTGGAAGACAACAAGACCGGAGAGATCTTTCAAAACACTCACCGCAATATTCTCCAACTCGAAGCCTTTGTTTGAAACCTTCCCGTGCAAACCTTCCCATGCAACCTTCCCGTTCGCAACCTTCTCGTGCAGTCACACAATCTTTGTGCACAACCTCGCGCGCACAACCCTAAACATTGGTCGCAACCTCGCGCATAGCACGTCCTTGCACACCTCTCCAAGGAACTACCACGCACAACCTGTGTGCGCCACCTCCCTGCGCCAAAATTCTCGCGCGGGGAGGTCTTTCTGCAGGAGACAGCAACACCTCTGCAAAAGCCAACAACACTTTCGAAATCACGTCGACAAAGGAGCGCAAGAGCAACACCTCCGCAAAAGCCCAAATTCCTCCTAAATCACGCCAACAAAGAAGCGCAGGAGCTTGGAATGCGGAGGTCAAACCCTAAACTAGGGTTTGCAATTTCTCTTTGGTAGTTTAGGGTTCAACCTATGGCCGCAGATGGGACCCTGTAGCTGCGGAAAGGGGGGCCTAATCCCGGTTATAGGAATTGAAGACTAAAATACTCTAAAAAAATTTCCTTTCTCTCAATAAAGATGCAAAAATTCTAAAAAAAGGTTAGCTTCCATGAGGTACATTACATTATGCCATTTTCCTAAACCCTTAACAAACGTACTAGTGATCGTAGAAATCATCAATTTTAACACCGTGTTACACACTAGTTTAAAAAATTCCAAAAATACTCATGGAAGTCAAAGTACCATAGAATATTTTTGTTTTCCATCCTTCATTCCGTGGATTGAATATTTTCACTTTTGTGCTCTATACTTTCATTCTCTGTCATTTATTGGACGCAAAAGTCCGCAGCATCCTCCAAGGATTAAAAAAAAAATACAAACACATATTGAAAACGGACTGACCGTATGGGATTTATTTTAGTACATCCTAATTATATAAACAAGTAATTTAAAGTATAGTATTTTGATTTAAAAACTAAAATTACTTTTAATTATAGTAAACAGTGCACAAAGATTTGAAAAGAGCCAATCAAATTGTTTTGTTCGCTCTAGTCAAAATGTTTTTTCTTTCATTCATTTCTTTTCATGAGGCATTGTAGAAATAATTAGTAAGGTTTGCTAAACTTTGAGTCAATACAATGCAATATAATAGCATTGGAAGTGAAGAAATGAAGTTATTTTGCACCTTGTTTGATTAGTTGTTTTGGCTTCAAAGTTTGAATGTAATCCATAAAACATTTCCGCACTAATCATTATAATTTTATATTTTTTAAAGGACAATAAGTTAATTAAAAATTTACAGAAAAGAAGATAAAAGTAGAGATTGGTAATAAAACATTCAATTTGTTATCATTAAAAAAAGGTTAATATGTATAGATAAGTTTAAAATTGCAGTCACTACCAAACCATAAAAACATTTTAGATGGAATGAAATCATAATATTCCTAGAACTAAATTTTTCATATTAGTTACAAGCAAATCTAATTCTGCCTAAAAATTTCTTGTGTATTCATAAGTTATGAATATTTTATTTTTTCAATTCTCATAATATTTTAAGAAACTGAATTTCTAAGTAACCATTTCAAGAAGATGTTATGACATACCCAAATAATTTAATCTCATTCTCTGTAACTTTCTGATTGCTAGTGAAAATAAAATAATTAAAAGCTCCTTACAAACACTAAAATAAAATTAATTAATTATGTCTAAATGAAACATAAAATTTCAATCCATCTAAAACTAATCAAAAATATTAAATTACACAAGAATTTGAAATGAAATCATTAAATGAGAGGTTGCTTTTGTGGAGGGTAAGTTTTAAAAAGTTCTGGAATCACGTAGCAAGGAATAAAGCCACAATAGCTTCTGAACATTTCAAAGCAAATGCCATGATAGATAATAATGAAAATACTTTATTTTGTAAATTAAACCCAAGAAACCAAAAGTTAAATTTGTTGTTTAATTTCATATTTTTTATACATTAATTTCATTCATTTCATAATTACATTTTGTTTACGTGAGTCTCAGTCAATAGTGCATGGTTTCCAGAAATTAAAGTAGGCTGACATCAAATGGCCCTACAATATATTTTGAAAACTTCCATCAAGACACATAATTAATTCTTTCAATATTTAAATTTCCAATGACATATATTCCTAAACCTTTGAATATTTGGTTACTTCCAATGAGTTGTGGTATTTGAAATTGTTTGAATGTTTTGAAAATGCCCAGGACTTGTATAACTTCATATTATTTATGCCATAATAAGAGTTATAAACACATTATAAATCAATGCTTTACAATAGATGTAAACAGAATTTGAATTAAACTACTGCAATAACTAAGTTCATTTAGTTTGCAATATTAAGATACAATAAAATGTGCTCCTTCCAAATGAATCTCCATTTAATTTTTTCTTGTGCATGATCATGCTAATTGCAAACACCAGTTGAAGTAAAAATAAAGTGTACATGAAGATCTAACATTTGAAGTAGCACACTCTCTAAGGCTCCTTCAAAATATTATAAATTCTAATGGTCACCCGTGGAGGTCACTAAGGGTTTATAACAAAGTAACCAATGTGCGACATAATATAGGGAAACATTAATTCACAACTTAAAGTATTTAGAAAAAACTACGAGGTAATATATAGATTATAAAATGTTGTAAATTTGTTTCTAAGTAAGATATATATGTAAGTAATATGTGTGCTTTAATTTTTTTCCTAAGTAGGGTACAAAGTATTTAACCTTTAAAATTTCTGTGTAGTCGGTTCAATGTTTGTTCAAGGTTTTCAATCACCTATTTTATGCGAATGACAAGCCTTCTACTTTTTTTGAACGCATTCTTAACTTCTTTCTCCATTGTCTACTAGTAGAGCATTGAATTGAAAAAGGTATATTGTGCATTTAGTTACTACCTGGCTAGTCAGTTCACTTAGAGAATTTCTGAATGACATAGAAAAATTCAGAACGAGGTTGTAAAGGAAATAAAAAAGATTTTCATAAATGGACCGGTTAGGAAAATTAAATGTCGGCTTCTTGGCAATTCATCGTAAAAACAAGTACTATGAAAATTACGAATGCAAATCATTTATCTCGGCAAACAACCATGCATTCAAGCAAATACTTCCTGGCTTGAAAATGTTATTATTATGTGCATAGTATTCTACTACGGGTACACCAATTGCCCTTCATTAATTCAATTATTACATAGTACTATACTAGCTTTTAGAAGTGTGCTAGTTTACCTATCAATTGTAGCACAAGTAAGTGTAAGTCGCCTGTTACTTTAAACGGCTTTATCACTTAATATGGATTGAAATAGTATAATGTATGAGGGTGTTGAAATTGCAAAAGTGATTTGAAGTCATTGTATATGCTTTTCACTTGAATGTCAAATCTAAGAAATTGATAACCAAAAAAATATATAAGCACATACGTGGACTTCCATGTATAGTTAACCCCAATCTATTTGTGGCTTTTCAAAATCTATACTACAATTTATTTGAATGAAATGCAATTGTGGTTTTTCCTCTAAGATCTAGTGTATTTGAGACTCATTTTCAAGAGTCCTCATTACTACAAAAGGTCAATATTACAGTGTACATCCTTACGCAAAGTAAAATGTAGGAAAATGATGACAAATCATTTTTATAATTGAAATTTTGATGTGAGAAGTAGAACTGCAAAATAACTATTTGAAAGAGCAATTTCGATGTCAGAAGTAGAGCTTATTGGGAAATTTCAAAAAATAACTATTTCAAAGAGCAACTTTGTTAGGTTTTGTTCACTTGTGTGCTCAACAAGATAAATAAGAGATAATTAGAGCCGACTACATTTGCAAAAATGATGTAGATGCCACTTGGACATAAATAAAGATTTAGGAACTAACCAAGAATTTTTCAACCTCTAGCTCTACCACACTTCTAGACACATTTTAAGAAAACTGAGGCGGCTGAAAAGATGATATAAATCCACCAATTTTCCTACAAAACCTCTTGGACTATGTCAGCATTCTTGAATTCTTCACTCACTGTCCTAGAAGCTGAACTTACCTTGGATGCATATGTTTGGGATTTAAGCTTCAAGTGTTCATTGTTCGTGCTTTCAAAAAAGTTTAAATAAGTTTTTCTCCAGAACTTACTCCTTAATTATTGTTTGCTACTAATGTTGACTAAAGGAACATGATATGATATGAAGTATTTCATAATATGCAACAAATGCTTTGAATTAAGTTCATATCCAATACCTTAGTAATTCATATTTTTTTTTTTTTTAACTTACTTTTCTTTTCTTGGAAGAAAATATAAGAGTTGGAAAATGCCTCTCCTTTAGAATTCCAAGTAAGTATAGGGAGGCATAAAATACCAAAAATGAGGCAATTAGGTAATTATAGGGAACATTTAATTGTACATGGAGAGCTAATTACCCCCCAAAATAAAAATGCCAATCGCACATGATGTAAAATCCTATAGAAGGAGTGGCCCCCCATATTATGCTCATGACTCTAAATCAAATTTCACTTGTAAAATTCAAAAAAATATTTGCATATGTATTATAATAATCTATAAATTGGTTATTTGCAACTTGCACCTTTTCTTTGGTCCACCCTTTCATTAATATTTTCCATGACTAGTGGGAATTTATCATGAAAAATAATGTTAAAGTACAGTGCACAAGTTTATTCTTAAGTTTTGAGCGTTTCATATTTCACCTTCCATCATCAATGGAGAAAAAATTACATTCCATGGGCCAACTGAAGGGATGCATACATATTTGGGCATAATTTGCAACTTGCACCTATTTTTTGGTCCATGCTTCATTAATTTTTTCCATGACTATGGTAGAAGGATCCATTACTAAGTAACGCCCCATCACCAATCAATAGAGTGTTGTACTTCCTACCAAGGCTGGAATAGATTTCCATTTTATCCTTGGAATGCGTGTTTTTTTATTTTTAATTGGTTTCTCCTAATAAGTTCGTGATTGTTTATAAGTGAGCAAAATTGTAGGAAGCAATAAGCAAGGTAGTACTTCTTGAATGATTGGAATTAGATGACTCTAGATGTTGATCATAGGATGAAGCCCAACTTTGCCCTTTCAAAATTCATAATACTAATTTCATTGCAAGAAATAAAATCACACAATTTCTGGCAGTTTCCATCATTTATATGAAACACCTTGGAAAATATTTGCTTAGACTAACTGTACTCTAGATCATGTCCGGAATTCCTTATTTCATCAATTACGGGTCTATCTACCATAGTGGGAATCAATCATGCAAAATATTGTTAAAGTACAACGTGCAAGTTTATTTTTCCAAGCGTTTCATATTTGACTCTCGCGGACCAAGAAAAAAATATAATGGGTGGCCAAAGAATGAATAATTGGGAAATTATCTGCAATTTGCTCCTAATTAAATATGTATGGGTCAAGCTTAATCCCCAAAGTCCCTAGGCCATTTTTCTGTCAAAAACCACTAAAAGTTGGCATTTTTGTTGCATTCATCCAAAAAAACAAAAAAAGAATTTTTTCCACAATCTAACCTTAGGATCTTGCACTTCACTTGTCTTAGATCATGTAGTAAAACATTCATGAAGTTTGACCCTATAGATTGGAAGATATTAGCATTCAAAGTGGAAATAGAGAGCTATTTTGAACACTGGTCTGGACTATAATTTCAGATGATTGTCACTGTCATTTGTCAAATTTTTTTGCACTATAGGCTTTGAATATTAAAAATTTTATGTTGAAGAATTGAATTGAAATTATAGAATTTTATTTTTTTAAAAACACACTTGTTTTTCAATCTTCTAAATATTGTTAAGTAGAAGTAGGTCCAAGATTGAAAGAAACAAAAAGTGCTTATTAATAGCTCTAAGATGAGATTGAAATAGAATAATCCAAACATTGAGATTGTTCTAGAAAGTAAACCTTAAACCTTGTCCAACAATTTGTTTTGAAAAATTGTGAAAATTGCATTAAAAAATGGATGCTATAATTTTTTTTCCAAGAAGATGCTTAGATTGCCCAAAAAACAAGATTGTTTATAACTCTCTCATTACTAGTCCAAATAGAATGAATCAGAGCTTCACATGTAGACAAAAATATATCATTTCAAAAAATAATATTTGAAAATTTGATTTCAAATTTGTGAAAAAAAAATATATTGATTGCCGAATTCAGTGGAAGGGTTTTTGTTGTATAACTTTTGCTCCTGGGCACTGAGTGAAATAAAAATTATATTCCCACAAAGATAATCAGTTTCTCTGTCTTATGAGAAAGTTTAAAAAAGTTTCATAAAAAGTCAAGGTCACATGAACCTACTCGAAATCCAAATTTTCCCTCGACAGGACAATGGGACTTTAGGGGTTACAATATTAATTTTCATTTTTTTTTATTAAGTTTCATCGTGGGAACTGCTTCGTTTCGATGAAAGCTCTTCAAATTTGTTGTAAGAGATACTAGATGAAGTTATTGTTCTATGTAAAGGTTGATATGGGTGATACTTGCTACATATTTTCTAAAATTACTATTGTGCATGTATATATATTGTTTGACCATGCCAAAATTGCATTGACATTAGTTCAAAATTGGATTAGCCAAAATGAAATCAAAGATTCTAAAAGTGTAAAAAATGCAAAAAATCACAATAATGTCAAGAGAAATCAATCTCAATTCAAGTCCGTTCTAAAATATTGTACTCCAAGAATGGTAAAAAATTTTGCTTCTTCATGAATTTTGGAGGAATTTATAGGTTTTCCTTTGAAAACATATATAAAAATATTCGTGATAGCATTGGTGAATTTAACCGTACGGATGCAATGTATTACCCTTTGTCTACAACTTTATTTTGTATATCCATTCGCAAATATACTTCCAAACAACACTTTATAAATTTTTTTCTCAAAGTGACAATTTCGGAAATGAATCCAAACGCTCTAGGGTTAAACATTTCTCTTGACTATTTTTGGGGCCTTGGATTGCCAACAGGAATCCAGAACATCAAAATTCAAACATGCGTCGAAAAGTAAAAAGTTCAAGGTTCTATTGAGTGGCTGAGCATAGGTTTTAGGGTCTGCTCACCCCGGCCAGTTAACCCCGACCCCACTTGCACCCGCGAAGAAGGCACAAACATATGTATAGTGTCAGGCTTTTTCTAATTGAATAGAAAAGCAATACAGCTGGTGGGCCGGGAATTTTACTTGTCGTTCATTCGGACCGTTTGAACATCCCGCCAAGTTTTTCCCTCCAAAGTTCTCCCGCTTTGATTTTGAACCTCATTGTCTTCCTGCCGGTGCTCAGTCGTTGTTTCTCTTTCGTGGACTGCTATTTGTAATGCGTACTTGCGCTTGATCTATTCTGCCTATTCGTTTTCTTGCTTGGCAGTGCGTATCGAGCCCGTTTTCTTCCATGGTCTTGCTTTTGGAGTGGAGCTGATTGTCTTCAGAGGATATCTTGGCTGCCCTTGGTTCGATTTCAGAGAGCCTCAGCATTCGCGTTCACGGTATGCGGCTACTTTGCTCAAATTCTCATGCTCATTGTTTCTTGCATAATAGATCTTTCAGAGATCCGTCACACTTGCGTTGTATATTTCAAGTTATTGTGGTACGCTATATGTGTTTTGTCCGCGGCATCTATGACTTCTAAATGCATCCACAAGAAAATTTATGTACGCTACGGTGAGTGCTGATTTGTTTGCCGATTCATTGTCTCGGAGACCACAATTTTATTCTCTTCCTCATGTTTGGTTGACGATGAATTCATGTGGTTGCTTCCCTGACGTCGCCTGTCATCAAGACCTCTCCGAATGGTATGCCTGTGAAACAATTCTCAAAAATAGTGCCAAAAATTCCGGAAAAAATGTCTGAGAAACTGTTCATGGGACAGCTATATAAACACAAGAAATCAATTCAAGTCGATGCGACTTGATCTCACAATATTTTATCGTCACTGAATGTCTCTATGGGAGGACGCTGCAAATCGTTTCAAGACGATGCGACTTGATCTCACAATATTTTATTGTCACTGAATGTCTCTATGGAAGGATGCTATGAATCATTTCAAGTTGATGCAACTTGATTTGCAAAGAAGTAATCGTCAGAGACGGATACCCAATTTTGAATACTAAATGATTTTTACTCTGCTCATTCAAGTCGTTTCAAGTCGATGCGACTTGATTTGCAAAGAAGTAATCGTCAGAGACAGATACCCGATTTTGAATACTAAATGATTTTCACTGTGCTCATTCAAGTCGTTTCCACTCGAACTGCCAAGTAAAATGTGTTTTGTCTCCTAGAAACACAAAATTAATTTACAATATCGAAATTATAGTCATTGTTTTCTGGCAACATTATTTATCTTGCACAGCTCTCGATAGTAGTTGGTGGACTTGAAAATCAATCAATTAATTTGAATTACTAAAGGTTGACAAGCTGACAATTTCAAAGATTTATGGTTCTACTAATTTGAAGTGAGAGTAGAGCAGCTCCAAGTGCATATATCAGTGGATTTTATTAGTCGGATTCTGTCTTCTCGAGATGACTAGTAACATCTTATACATTCAATCTTTTATTAGTAGAAGACCGAGTGGTTTCAATCTATGTACTTCAAGTCGACTAGACTGAAACTCTAAAATGGATCATTCTAGTCTAGAAACGTAAACCTCCTGACGGACAAATGGAATTGAAGTTGATGTAGCGGTTTTTGTTTTCTACCGTTCACTGCGACGGGAACTTCAAGTCAACTCGACTTGAAATTTGTGAGAATGTGGTCCCCAAATCAGAAGAATAACTGGACAAGATGGGGCCGTTGTCAACTTCTTTTGAGATTTCTTTTGTAAGGTAACATCGCTGCGTTAACATTGCGAAGTAATTGCCGCTCTGAGTTTGTGAGTGTGCATGGTCTCCCCCAATATTTATTGGATTCAATGTGTATTTACCAATTTGTGAACTGACTTCGATTCATGCGTTCAATTACACAGTGGCGTATTTTATTATAGTTACTTTGATTTTCCAATCAAGTCAAATCGACTTGAACCAATCCTTTACATAGGTCTGAACCGTCATGGTCTATGTAGGTTCGGAATCAATCAACGTTACTTTTGTGTGCTCAAATATGAGACAATCAACAGTTCAGTGTTGCTGGTTATTTGAATATTCAATAACATTTTGTAAATGCAGCTTCGGGAGCATGCATTATTGTTCTGATATCAAACTTTAGCAGGATGCATTATTGCTATGTGGCTTGTCATGATCTTGTGACTTCCCGTGACTAGTTCTCCGTCATTTGGATTTGACATTTAAGTTGGATCGACTTGATTGACAATCCAAAGTCTGATCCCTAATCTCATAATATCTTAGTCCTTACTGTTTGAACTCTATGTTAAGATTGTTTCTTGGATGCGCAGACATCATGGAGTCAACAAACTTACCCGTTGCAGAATACTTGTCCGATGACAGAGAGATCGGGAACGTACCTAAGGATGTTGTGGACATTCCAAACTACGAAGGTGTGCCAAGGGGACTTTGGTGCACGAGAGTTGTTGCTTTTCATAGTGTTGCTGGTCTCCCTGTCGCAGAGGGGATTTGTCACAACGTCAATTCCAATCTTGTCCTTGGCTGCCTTGCCCAATTGGAGATTCTCTAATTGCAGTGCACATCTCTAAATTCCTTGATTTGTTTGAGGTCCTAGAGGATTGGAGATACTCTCTCCGTGCCTGGTCCATTCAACAGGTGTACTTGAATGGGGCAAGTCTACGCGATCACGAGGTGTGATCCGAGTACGATAAGCAAGTAGCTTCTATTGGACGGCCATCTACTTCACGTGGAAGGCCTTATACTAGTTCAGTCCGACAGCCTCCTCCAGAAACATGTGTGAAGGCGAAGAACCTACTCACTCAAGATTCTATGAATTCCGTATCGAGCAAAGTTTGTTGCTCTGACAATTGTGTTCAACCACTTCCACGGGAGAAGATTCGGGCATTCCGAGAATGTATGTATCAGAAGACAACATTCAAATTCAGATACCACATGAAGTTAGACGTGCATCGACAAGTTCATCGAGACGCCCAAAGAAAAAGGGTGGTCACCCTTGAAGGCATTGATGTTTACATGGCAGCATGGCGGCATATTTCGGGCGTATCAGAGACCACCTTCCACCGCTTTCAAGGCTACACTGGAAAAGGAGAACAAGCTCAATCGCATGGTAATTTGGGCATGCTCAAACTTCGAAAGCATACCTCGCAAGCCACGGCAACATTGAAGTCTGTGCTCGAGAAGCAAGCTGACCATATGCCACATTGCACGCACACTCTTCCCTCCGGAGAGAAAATGGTGTTCATGGTTCTGCCGGCCACTTTCACATGGAAGGACACCCTTCTAGAAGTCAATGCAGCAAACGTTGTCTTTGGGTTGAAAGAAGTGTCTGCTTTTAATATTAGCAAGATTAGGAAAACCAACTTCCCCGAGTATACTGCTAAGAAGCCTAGAGATAACTTTGCGCGTTGCGCAAAATGTGATAGATTGCAGACCATAAGAAGGACAGCTTGTACTGGCTTGAAATGCAAGTGGACGCATCTCTTAGACAAGCATTTAGCTACAGCAAAGGCTCATTGAGACCAATATTATGCTAATTGTTACAAGTCCAGCGCTTACCCTCACGAGTGCTTGACAATTATGCACGACAAAATGGATCATCCGAAGACAACTTCTCCGGTGTTTTCTCACAAGAGCAAGCAAATTGACAGGCTCATGAAGCTCCCTGTCTTAGTGACGGGTATGATTGCTCATGGACATGGTGATGTTTGTTACGCGCATTACGGTCTTGATATTTTCTAGCATGGCTCGAACTACACGGTGGGATTGTTTGCAAAGCTCTTGCGTGACCTTGAACTACCTCCGAAGTACTCTTCTCGAGAATTGTTTGCTGGATCATGGTCAGCTCCGCTATTCCGTGCGGTTCTTGAAGGAGCAGAAATGTGCAAATCATCGCTTTGGCCTGCACCCAAAGTGCTTATTGCGGCGACTCAACTTCCTTCAATTCTCAATGTTTAAATAGACAACGCCACGGGAGACAACAAGAATAGATTTGTGTTTGCGTTCTGGTCCCTTCTCGTTGCCAAGAAGATATTTCGTGAAGTGTACGTTAGTTTTATGTTGGTTGGACACACACATGACGACATCGACGCTCTGTTTGGAAGATGGAGTATGCAACTCAAAAAAGACAATTTTCCTACCATCCCATCTCTCATAAAGTCTTTCATGGACGTTGATTCGGTCTGTACAATTCCTCATTTAATTGAGGAGGTGCCCAATTTCAAGGGCTTCATAGAAGGCTCAATTTGTGAAGGTGAAGATTCACTTGTTGGCCATACAAAGGCACAACAATTCAAGTTTTATCTGAATTTGGCGGGTGTTCCAATCATGAAGTATAAGATTTATTGCACTGACAATGATTGGCTCCTTGAAGATGGGATTAAATTGTAGAAAGAGGATTCAGAACAACGGAGTCTATGGCCTCGTGGAGAGCCGTTGCCAATGAGGAGCATCGACAACATTTACAAAGGGTTATCTGGGTTCATCAAGTATTAGGAAACATTATGTGATGAAGACGGAAGTGGAGAGTACAAGAGACGCTTCGAGCATTTGGTGTTCTACTGGCGAGCGGTAAATGCAACCTTAAAGGAGCCGATTGAACCGTCTATGGTTTTGAAAGACGGCTTCTGGCCTTCTACTCACGTCGAAACAACGGAGGAAGACAAACTTGATGACAATTGAGAGGTTCGTGAAGAGTTTGCTAAAGATGATGCTTTTATGGGGAACCTTTGCAATCGTCCGTTGCCCTCTTTTCAAGTGGCACGTGATGTTTACGAAGGATATATTGTAGCCGTTTGACCGGCCAATGAGGATCAGAAGCCAATATGGATTGCTCAAGCCTGGTCTAATCTTTTTCCTAACCCGGATCATCCTAATTGTGTGTTGATTCAATACTTTTGACCCTTGTGTCATAGAGTAGGTGATTTTCTATTGATTGTAGTGTTGAGATTTTGATTTTATATACTTTTATTCAAACTATTGTTTTGTATTGTATGAAGTGCCTTGCGTGAAGGAAGTGCACTTGTACTTTGCTTTTAATATATTTACTATTGCATTATACATGTTTTGATATGTACGTTCACAATTTTTTTTTTTTTTTTGCACTTTGTAATTTCGTTTTGAAAACATGGTGAGATTGAGAAAAAATAGTGGGTAAGACCACTTTTTTATTTTGTTAGCTTGTTAAGCACTTGTCACATTTACGGATAGGGGGCGAGTTGGTTGTTACATTTTCCTGCCTGCAAAGCTCACTTAGCAGCACCAAGTCATGTGTTTCTCTTAGTTAGTCAAACAAATTCAATGGGAATTGAACTCGGACCACCTAAATGAGATAACTAGCTTCATACAACCAACTCTTCAGATCATGACTTGGTGCTCAAACCAAAACACAATTAGAACTTATATAAAAAATAATAATTATCACCGTCATCTATCATTTAAAAGACAATCTCACTATGCACAAACAGATTGACTCAAGATACAAAAAAATATTAATAATTTTGTGTGTGTGAATCAAAAGTAGAAATTGTAGTTCAATATCAAGATAGCGCCCACGGCTTAACAACATGGAAGTCAACAGGATTTGAACCTGGACCTCCAATCACACAATTGAATCAACTACCAGTCTTGCAAGTATACACCTCTCGCAGTATACCCTAACTCAATAGGGTGATCAAATATCCAAGAACTATACATATTAATAGATACGGGCCACTATTTAATGATTGGTTACAAATTCAAAACCCTAAAACCTTTGCCAGGAAGCACCAACGAGAGAACTATCTATCAGGCGTATATGACTTTCAAAGTCAAGCTGTCACCAACAAATTCTTCATACGCATTGATCAATTACAAAAAGGGATACTCTTCTTTTTCTTGGAGCCATCGTTTATATGGAAATTCCAATTTCCACCTAAAGAAATGAGATCCTTTCAACCTAAAATTCAGTCAACTATACTTGATTTTTTGGGCCTGCAAATGGGTCCAATTATTTTGGGAGGTTCCCCACCTCCCAAAATAATGAATATGATGTTATGTCTGCGTAAGGAGGTAGACCGCGTGAAGGCAGTACTCCTCGTGGCAAAAGAAGACGCAGTTGCCAACCGGGAGATTTCCAAGGAAATCCGGCTGGTAGCCGAGCAAGTAAGAGCAACCTTTGGCGAGACCGGGGAATCCATTGCCAAGGCCAAGCTGTTCAATGAGAAGAAGGAGCAAAAACCATCCAATTCTCCCATCCTTAGAATCCTCTCCGATTACTTGGAGAAGATTGAAGAGACCATGAGGGAGGCGAGGGAGGCAAAGGAGGCTACAAACCGGATTGAGGAGTGCAGTCAGAAATTGGTGAGAGTGGCTTGTCCAACCGGAATCCATCTCTCAGATTTGTCACTTTCGGAAGAATTTCCAGATGTGCCAATTTCCATGGATCCTAAGTATTCAACTCCTGAGTCCAAAAAGCAGTGAAAGAAGGCAAAACCGCCCGAAATGGCGAAACGGATTGACTTGGATTCACCTTCAAACACGCACGGACTGGACCCTGGCGTTGAAAGGGGGCATATCCGGAATCTGACCGATGTCTTTGTAGTCATGGCACGGGAAGTAGAGAGTCCAACAATTGGCTTTGTAGTTAAGGAAGCTTGATTTTTGGTTTTTATGTCAGGCAGCTAGGAATGGAACTGGATCTGTTCGGATAGTAAGGAAATCCTGACTGGTAGTTAGCCGGATTTCTCGGGCCTTTTTGCCCTTTTTGTGTTTTTGAGTGTGATATTTAAATCAGCCCCGCAAGGTGGGCTGGGAGTCTTTTCATTTTAAATTTGTTTGTGTTTTTTATTTGCTCTCTCATTGTATGTCTTCCCAAGCTTGGCAGGACCGTACATGGAGGAGTTAGGAGGGTGCAATCCGGTTTTGCAGGAGAATTCTTTCCTTGGTGGTGTATTTTCAGTTCTATGTGCATGTGAGCGGGTAGTAAGAGGTGGGAGTGAATTTCAATTCCTCATCATTCTATAGTCTTCAATTCCGGGTGGAAAAACTGTTGATTAGGCTAGGCGGATAGGGAGGAATTCTTTAGTCATGCTAGAACTCCTAGGTGGAAAATCCGGTTGAGTGTCCAATCTCTTGAAAGGTCTCATCATCCAAGCTGGTAAACGAGAGAAGGCTGTATTTGAGTGTTGGAACGGATAGGTTCACTTGTAGCCACCTAAGCTTTGCGCAGATTGGAAGGAAAACCGAGGTTGTTGTAATATGAGTGGATCGTACGGAGGGATTTCTGTGTGACCTGCAATCTAGATTACCATCTGGGTTGTGGTGAGGGACCAAACCGGATCCGGAATAGAGTAGGAAGTTAGAGGATAGATAGTGGGTCTTCAGCCACTATAATTCACGGAAGGAGTGGCGAGCCTACCACTTTCAAAATAAAATGGTGATCCCTCTGATGGTTAAACAGAGGTAAAATCAAACCAGATTGGTTCGGAGTCGTACGCAGGACCGGAAGTTGAAGGGCCCTGGGTGGTGGCTGTTTTGTGATTGTGGAAAACTGTTGGGATCGGGAAAGGATAGAATCCAATTCAAGGTTTTCTTTGTGTTTTTGGTGTTTTGAGTTTCCGGTTGAAGACCGGAAAAGTGAGAAGTGTGCTTAAGTGTCTAAATCATCTAACTACTTCACAAGATCTTTTGGGTTCGATCTTTAGAGTCACTTAGTTATACTCTAGGGTGGTTTTTGTGAGTATAATAGGGACTTTACTTGCCCTGTGCTGCAACAGATGTTTTGCTAATTCCTCATCTAAAAAACAAGCTGGAGATCCAAAATGTAATAAGGCATGAATTTTCAGCTTCTCATTTGGATTTAAATGTAGGGTTATAGTAAAGCAATGAGAAGGTTGAATTGGGAAGAAAGGTGAGAACTTGGGTTTGTCTCTAATAGAAAAGGCTCTTGTTGCATGGTCCCTAATATGGTTTAGCATSCTTGTTTCAATACATGCACGGTTTTTGTCTTGTAAGAATCTTGTTTCTATTTCTTCTGGCAATTAGTGGCTTTGTGGCCAGATCGTATGCAGTATAAATACAAACTTTCATCAAAACGTCATTTCTTTTCTTCTGAGTCAATGGACCAAATTGTACTACATTAATTTGCATGTCTTTTGGGATTTAAAATTTTTACTTATTATATGCCGTGACCATCAGCAAAGGATTTGATTGTGGTACTGGTGCAGTCCAAAAATGTCTATTTTAAAGCCTCTGAACTGATTAGTTGTTGCATTTTACAACTACGCTCTTGGCTTTGTTTAATGTTTGAGGATTAGGAAATGATAATAATAAATCCTTCACATTGGATTGTAAATTCGACTTGACTTGATCTATTAGTGCTCCTTCATTCCAGTTGATGTTGCAAGCAAGTCATTGAAAATCAAATGCATACAACAAAGCTGAGTGAGATAATTATTGTAGTGAAAGAATCTTAGTTTTTGACCAACGGTTCTTATCATGTTCTCTATTTGCTTAGGCAAAAGCTGTTAAAAATGTTTTGAAGTTGGTATTGGGGACCTTGTTTCTGACAAGGRAGTGTCTCATGAGCGAGCTTTCAACCAAGCCCACCCGCAATTTGTTTGTTAGATATTGTTGAGGACGGAGAACAATGATGAGTTGAACTTGATTCACAGACCTTCAAAATTTGGATCAACAACCATCAAGTTTATTGGAAAAACTAATCCATGGCTCCTTTGTAGTTGAGGTATTTGTGTTGCAGTCCACATTCAACCAATAATACCAAGTTCTAATATTAATTTTACCTATGGTTTTATTAATGATTAGCATGACAAAATATGAATTGAATTGACACTGCAACCATTTGCTGCAAAGTYTGAAAACAAATTTTGCAACGTAAAATTTAAAGGACAGTCTCAACAAATTGTAATGAACGTACAAGATACATGACAAGGCAAGACAAGTTCTAGACAACAAGACTTAAAATTAGAGTTCAAGAGGTACAATACTATAGCTAGACTGAAGAGCTAAGATCCAAAAGATGGAGAGTTGAGATTGACGATTATCTCAGCTTTGATCTCTGTATGTACTACCATCTAAAAAGTTCTTTTGGAACTCTGTGGAAGCTTCTGGACACTAAAAAAGTTTTGAAAACTCTATAGAAGCTTTTGGAATAGCATGGAAGCATTTGGAATAGTATGGAAGCATTTGGAGTATTATAGAAGTTCTTGAAATACTATGAAAGCTTCCAGAAAAATATGGAAATTTCTAGAAGATTATGGAAGCTTCCAAAGCCTTGTGGAAGATAGCTTCTAAAAGATGCTATAATATTATCCTTATTTCTTGGGGATTTTAAAATGATAGTGACACCTTTTTAAATAACATTCTTYRTGGTATTTGGCARACCTTCCAATTATTAAATTCCTCYAGACATCCAAGACACTTCCTTCCATTTCYAGGTTCTATTTTTAAAACAAGCACCCCAAAGCCTCCTGATTTTTTTATTGTAATAACTTTTTGTTTCAAAATCCAAATCCAAAGTCCAAGCTTATTTTTTTTTAGCTACAATTTTGTAGACCATTGTAGATTATTGTAGAATATTGTAGATTACAACAAGTATTGAAGAAGTTATGACCTTCAAAAGGTCCAAGTCCTTGAGGAGTTGCTGTTATCCAAGACCTCCTCCTCTTTGGATGTCTATAAATTGGATCTCAAAGCTCATCTTTGTATGGAGCATTACAATTTAGAAATATCGTTTCTTCAAACTAATAGAAAATCATGACAAAATCGATAGACAATCAATTTATTTCAATTGTTTTTAGTTGTTTGAAACATTGCTATGATTGTTTTCATCAATTTTTGAATTTTTTTGTTAAAAACAATCAAATGGGCGCTTTTCTTCTATTGATTCAAATAGTTCTACAACCAARTGAACAAAAWWTTWGGGGATTTAGAATCTTTTGARAATCTTTTGGAATCTTTTAAAATTCGATGGAAGCTTATGGAAACTTATAACATCTTTTGAAATCCTTTAGAATTTTTTTGAAGCTTTGGACTCTTTTAGGTACATTCATATTAYTATAAAATGTAGCAATAGGACAAGGTTGGCACATTGATGTGGAATAACTAAATAATCTTTAAAATCCTAAGGCATGATTTTAAKCCATTTTCATTTTTAGRCAAGTCCTTCATGTTGAAATATTTGTTGGATACAATTCTTGTGAAATTTTCATCAAAGTTGTATYTAACTACAAGCTCTATACCTAAAACATTTTAGACCAATTAATTCAAATTGTGTGTAAAATTTTTAGTCTGAAAAGGTCATTTTGTCTAAGTTATGGGTAGTTTTGGACATCCATCACAAATAGATATAATTGGTCTAAAATTCTTCATACATACTTTCAACAAGATTGTTACCATAATTCAAAGGTAGAAAGACACACATGCATACAATTTTGACTTACAAATGTTTGAAATAAGKTTTTTTCAATCRGACAATGTTTAAAACACAAATATTGATATTCATTTACAATTASAATATTTTTTTCTCAATTTAATTATTTATAATTCAATGAATTTTTTTCACTAATTTGGCAGCCATTTTATTATAGTAAAATAACTTTTCTTCAAAAACTTTGAACTAAAAAACGATGGAAAATCAATTTTATTTTCATCTCCACAAACTTTTCTTAAGATCATGGACAAAATTAGAGAAGGATTGGAAGAGAACAATTTCTTGAACATTTTCAAACATCTTTTCTAAAATTTGTCCACAAATTTTTATTAGAAAAAAAATGGGCTCTCCAAAGGTTTGTCTAGAGAGCCCAAAGAAACTAGTTGTTTTTATGTGTCCTTACATATGCAATGTTAGATCCAATGTGGCACCTCAATCCTCATGTGCCAGTTGGACTAAATGCCAAATCCGTAGATGATCCAACTTTCAAGAGAGTTGGAGGTATTGGAAGGAGTATGATGGTACCAACAACCTCAAGTATTTTAATTCCACTACTATCGTGGTACCAACAATAATTACAATATTTTGGCATACAAAGTTTCTTCCATGATTCTTGTCCTTGCTATTTTATCATTCATGGTACTTGCTTGCACCATTGAAACTTGGAGTTTGCAACTCCGTATTCAGAGTTGTCTATTGTAAGCTATTGCTTTGAGCATTAGTATTGGTCTATCATCACTATTTTCCTATATCTAAGGCATTCTTTTGGAGTATTTCAATAGATACTTTAGAGTTTCTCAAGCTCTATTTTGTTGAACCAGTCAATTTTGGAGGGACTCCACTATTTATTTAGATCAACTCTAGTTGCCACTGAATGTGAGGTTGTCTCTCTTCCAACTGTTGAAAGAGGTTCATATTGATGAAAATAATCAATCCATAATGATTTTTTGGACCATAATATAAGTGGTGATGTCTAACATAGCATTGTGGATTCTTGGATGTATAAAGCACACGCCATGGTGCAAATTCATTGCACTTATATCAAAACCAAAATTGAATGGAGAARCATAAGAAATAACACGATTTGAAAAGGTAGAAAATGGAAACAAATACAAAAAAAAAATATTGTAGTTGAAGAGATGATGATTTTTAGATTGTAGRATTCATGGAAGGCAAAATTTTTTAGTCATTGACATTAATGGAAAATGATGGACAATTGTCTCCACAGCCTCCACTTGATCAATTAGCTCCCATGATTTGGTTCTTGGAATCATGCGCTCCCTAGAGTATTGGAAATTGGTATAGAGGGTTTGCCTTCCAAGTGATACCTACTCTTGGAAGCTTCTCTCATTCATAACATTTTCCAATTTTTAATTTGGTATGCTAGAATTAAGATGAATATGRAATTGTAAGAAGCATGCTTATAGTAATAGTGGATGCCATAATTACATGAAATAGATAGAAGGAGTTGACACAAGTCACTTCACAATGTCTTCACCAATTACAATCTTCTCACTCTACCCTAGATCCATTAAGCTACTGAGGAGTTCCATAAGGACGCTAGCATGCGAGCTTGGAGTCGTGAGCTTATGAGCTGTGAGCGTGGAGCTTGTGAGCCTAGAGCCCACAAACCTTTATAAAAATAACTTATTTCCCCCCAATTTGTTTTATCCAATTTTTCTCCAGAAATAGAAGAAATTTTCTATTTTTTGTAAGTTTTGTGACCTTAAGCCCGTGGATCCTATAACCGTGGATCATGTTAAAATTTTTATTTTATAGCGTTGAAATTTGTTTTTCTATGCGTTTAGTCTTCTATCTTTTGAACAAAGTTTCACCACTTGGTTCAGCAGAAAGCATGTCCAATGCTTCAATTCCAGTCAACACCTATTATTTTGGCTGAACTGTACTAAATTATTGTGACTGGCTAAATTCAATACACATAGCATTGACTTTTCGGTTTAGGATAATGATTGGGATTTAGGGCATGCTATAAAATAAAAGGATTTAGGGTGAGTAGACAACTTACAACTTAGATTGAGATGTGTACCAAAAATGCCTGTGCTAGATATCTCAATCTAATTAATAAGTGTTTTCCTTCATATTTTTATTTATGGTTGAAATTACTTTTTGGGGTGATTGTAATGTATTGCCAAATGTTGACGTGTTCACAAAATTTGTAGAAAGTGAAAAACAAAACAAACCTATAAAAGACAATTTAAATTAGACAAAGAAACAAAAAATCAAGTCACAAAAGCAGGGACCTCCATGAAGACCAAAAGAATGGTAGGAAAGTAGAAAAAAAGGGAAAGTAAAGGGTAGGAAATGGAATGAATGAGAAAATCAAGTATGCCAAAGAAACGAAAAGTTGATAGAAAAGAAAAAAAAATTCTTGTTTGTGAGGGCAATTCCAAACAACAGTTTAGGGTTTAGGGTTTAGGATTTAGGGTTTAGGGTTTAGAGTTTAGGGTGAGAGTATAACTTTTGCAAATTTGACTAATGACACATAATCCCATACTTTATAAATGCCTAAACGTATTGAAATTCATGTGCTCGGAATCATTTCAATTGTAATATAGAAAAATGAAAACATTACAAATGAATTACACTAGAAACTATGGCCATGCCTACTTTGGGACTGTAAGTATTCCTGCTCTACCTTGAAGACACTTCAATTCATTGAAGCTATAACTTAGTGCATGAATGAATTTGTCTTTGTGGATATCCATCTTGCAGAAGTACCTATACAAGTAGTACAAGTGCTTGCAATTTAGATATTGGTGTTGACCTCCAATAGTGGAAACAACCATATTCACAAAGTCCGGAAATGTGCATGTGGGAAACATACCCACTGTAATTCGATATACGTTTTTGTTAGGATCTGCCCCTATCTCCAACGCCACTATTGCACCAAGGCCTAAGAAAAGGAGCAAAGCCACTCCCAGAAGTTGTCCTCTAATGTTTCCTGCACTCTCCCATTTGTTCTGTTCTGTAGTTGGTGCATTAGCGATTCTCTGAATAATTCGGTTGTTCCTCACTGTTGGATATGCATCCGGATTAGGTGGCGGTTGCTGGTCAAACAAAACAATCGTGAAAACGTCTGACATATTGAATAGCCGACGTGGCGTCAATGTCGGTCGCTCTTGGAGGCAGAAGCCCGCATGCTGCAGCAATAAAGTCTCTTCTTGATTAAGGTTAGTTCCACTCAAAATAGGCCAAACATCCGGCACCTTAGGCCAATCAATGACCCATAATTTATGCTTTGTACCTTTGACACATCGTTCAATGTTGTCCCAATGTAACCAGAAATCAGCCACCACCTCTCATTTATCCCCGTCCTTTTTCTTTCTACGGCGGTATGTAGGAGTTACGGCTCCCTTTTTTCCCCTTGCAATTTTGGCGGTGCACTTCAAGTTTGAGGTCTATTGTTGAGCTTGACATCTGGAATTTGATTTGTGACTAATCCTTGCAGTGTCCCACTTTGATGTATCACAATTGCTTTCAAATGCAATTGTAATATGTCGTGAAGTATTTGCCTCTTCTTGCATACCTTTGACTTCCAAAGATTCCATGGAAGCCGTTGTGGACCTTGTTGGAACGCGTGGTTGAGAGAAATTGACTTTGTCTGGTCTATGTGAATCTCCTGCATTACCAATGAGTACGTCCAACTTCCGCTTAGTACTTCCAAAGATTTCTTCTCTTTCTAAGTGTGGTACTCGGGTTCCTACACCCTCTGCTCCAAACAATGTATTGAGGGCTTCCACAATTTTTTTGGGATCTTTACTTCTTTTGGCAGCTCTCAATCTTAATTCCCCCTTCAACGGACCAGATCCAGAAGCATGGCCTCTGAGGTGTGCAAGATAGTTTGTCATTTGCATCCAAGCACGGATACTATCATCGCAAGTGGCATCAAATAAGTTGTTCCCTCGATTTCCGGACATTTGTAGCCATTTGTTATGAACCGTTTCAGACAAGTTGCACGACGACAAATCTGTCATCTCTTCTAAGTTTAATTTCTATGAATCTATCACAATGGCATCAAAGTTAGCACTTTCAATTCCATATAAAAGAACCACGCCAAATTACACCACCTTCACCATTGAGTCCATATGAAATTCAATAAAAATTTAATTACATGTTATTCATTACAAGAAATACAAACCATTGTATATACTTGGTTGGCTTTTAGAAAATTTAGGGCTACTTTATCTTCTTTTACAAACGGCCAATGCAAGAACAAGAAAAGAAAACTATAACAAAAAGTAACCCAATCCTAGTACTATCCCTTCATATTTTTCCTGTTTTCACATAAATGACCAAAAAGTGGTGTGCCAAACGATAGCCCCTGRAACCACTGTCRWATCCGACRATGGTTTCTTTGCTATCTTGCAATACCCTCTATTTGAGTCATTGTTTAGGAACACAAATAGATAGAAGTTCATCAATATTTATTCAAACCTCAATCATGCATACTTCAACCCAAAATTGATTAAAAGTCTTTTGTAAAAAAATATATTTAACATAGAAATAACACAAATACAAATTCAAGTGACAAGTACACTTACCATGTCCATGAATCTGCCCCATTGCCTATACCAAAAATATCAAAATGCTAGCCAATGGTCTCAGTGATGAAGAGCTTCTTCATTGGTAGCTCCAAATGACAACCACCATGAACATATTACGAGGTAATGTGTCTCTGCCTCTTCCATCTTCTTTGAATCTTTGTACTGTTTACACAATGTAATATGTTGCTGTTGGAATGATTCTTTGATGTGTTTCTGGATGTGTTTATGAAGCGAAGTACTCCAATGCAATAAGCACGTCCTCTCTCGATTCTCCATTTTATCATTGGCCAAGCCACTTCTGTATACAATACAGACCGCATTCCAATTGGCCATAGCACTATCTGCCATAAATCCCTTGAAGTTAGTATGTTGAACTCCGTGTTTTGACATGATAGCGTTTAAGGACCTTCAGGATTGTATTTGGACCTTAGTATCCTCCAATTGCATGTTGCATGTTGCTATGGTCATGACTTTCTTGTACTCAAGGCCGTACATGTGGAAAGCCATTGTGCTCCACTCATCGACACGCTTCACGTGCTCAAACATCACCCATCCATTTTGCAGATTTCCTCTCGGTTGCATGCAGTTCACCAGGTCCACTCCACTTCTTGGACCTTCTGTCAATATTTTGAAAATGTGCACTTTCTCCTTCCCTTGGCCAGGGAAGACACTGTCATAAATGAACTCGAACGTGAACTCCTTCTTCATAGTCATGATTTTGTCGATGACACCTCCTCAGTTGTTAGGGCGAAATGAAGAAATGACATTCCATATGTTTGGACTACTCAAATACTAGAAGCGATCCATTATTTCCTCCATCTCCGCCTCTTTCAATATCTCCTCTCCGTGTCCACTGTGAAATAGATACTCTGTAAGAAAATCTTTGCTAGCAGAAAGAGCGATTGCAGAGTTAGTGGCCTTTGGTGTCTTTGCCACTTGCTTTGCAATGAGTTTAATAATCTTCTCCGCAGAATCTCTGAACATGCCCTTTGCTACAGGGTGAGCGTGCTCTCCGAAGTGAATGGCGGCCCTATTCATTATCGGATCTTTACTATAGACATAGTAAATCCTAGAACTGCATTCGCTTAGACATATAGATGTTTTTTTGTAGAGCTTACAAACTAGAGTTCTATCTTTGGGAGGATTGTCCTCTACTAGAAAAGGCAGAATTGTGTAACCAGTCCACTCTATTTCGTTCTGTTTGGAAGCCCTCTTCAAAAAATCACACTCGTCATTTTCACAACCAAGATGACCGGCGCAAGATGACTTACGGAACTTCAGACTATCGGAATGGTGAATGTTTGTTGTCATGACCTTACACCACGGGTGTCCATCATAGCGCTTATCCATTCCTTCAAGGTTCTTGATTGCTAAAGAAGAATAAGATGAGCGACAAGGGGTTACTTCAAAGATGAAGTTTTTGTTGAACACTAGAGGAAGAAACTGTACACGATGGTGCTCCATGTCATTCAAATCCATTGTTGATAATTCGTTCTGTGACCGATGCAAACTACCTAGTCTCTTCAAGCACTCCATTATACTCACTTGGTCGACTACATTTGGATGAAAGGGAGGACACAATAGTTATGACTGCACTTGACTATTTGATGGCGTGTTGGACATTGACTTCAATAAAGACTTTTCTTTTCCTCTGGCTTGCATGAAGGAAGTTTGCTTGTAAGTTGTCAAGTCAAGCGACTCTCCTTTTGATTTGCTGGACAACTCTATGACAAGATCCACTTTCTCAACCTTCACTGCTCGGAGCACAGAATTGTTACGAAGGATTGGTAACACATGAGGAGTTAAACTAGGAGATACTGCAGGAGGGATGTAAGGCATATCCACTGTCGAATTATTAGATTGACGACTTAGGATCTTAGATGAAGCAACTAGCATAGACAAAGGCAAACCATAAGCTCTGTAATTTCCAGTTGCAAGGTACTAGTATTGCCCATCCTCTTCTGAACACTTTAGTATTGGAACTGATTCCTTCAATTCTCCAGATTCTAACTTCTTCTCCTTTTCAACATAGATAGAAGACTCTACAAATCTAAATTGAACGTGGAGAAGATGACTTGTTACTCTAGCCCTTCCTCCATCATCAACTGGAAACACAAGGGGAAGCTTACGACCATCTATGCAAATGCTAGCCATATTGGAGGATTTCTGCGGTCACAACAAGGAAGTTGGTTCTTCCTACGGTGTCAACTCAGTTCATATTATTAAACATCCTAACCATTACAAGTACTTTTACCATCAATTGAGGAAGAAGTAATGACAATGACAGCATGGGAATCAAGATTGGGTGACTTTTAAAAGATTAGGGGTCATAATACCTTCTTGGAAGCCTATCCACATAGGCATTTGGTAATAATTAAGGCTACTAAGGATGCTAATAGGGTTTTGAATGTGTACAAGAGGGCTTCAGCTCTCTAAAGCAAAGCCTCTTCAACCTTTTCTGCGACATGTGCTACTGGTAGTTTGTTGTACTAGAGGTCATGTACAGTGCTCTCTCCTCATTCTCCTAGAGACCCATAGCTGTGTGTTTGATTTGTCAAGAGAGAACGCTCTTCGTAAGAAGTGCATTTCTCTATGTTTCTCTTCTTTTAAGGCACTTAGGAGAGCTAAGATGACTCGAGCGAAGAGAGCTGTATCAAAGATAGGTCAGTCTTCCTCCAAGAACCTGAAGAAAGTTCTTTTCTTTCAAGAAGGAGGTATTGGTGCGGAGGTGGATGCTGGAGTACAGAACTCGAATGCAGTGCACAACATGTTGGAGGAAACCTGTAGCGTCGACAACTTTTCTCAAGCCGAAGAAGTTGAAATTGTAAGCATATATAAATTCCATTGCATATTTTTGAAGTGCTTAGCATACTTTGCCTCCCAAAACRTGATTATGCATTGCACTTTATGAGATAATATTTTCTGTCATGCATTCTTCAGTCTCCATTCAACATTGCTTGCTGATTTAGGGTTAATGGTATATAATCATTTGAGTGCAAAGAAATGAAAACAGTGTGTGCCATGTGGATAGAGCTTATACACAAATTGTACGCAAATTTTGTATCCAAGTAGTAGGACATAACTTCAAGTGCCGTTCGGTAATATATTAGACAAATGGCAAATCCTAAACCTTTTCCAGTATGCTTCTTCCTTTTTGAAGACTGTAATGCACAAAACAATATTAAGAACATATTTTCCATTGATGTTTTCCAATAATCAAAGAGACTGTGAGCATGCACCTAATAAAATATAGAAGTGTCCATAATTAAAGGACACCTAAATACTTGCAATTTCAAACTAAAATTGATTAACAAAAACAAGAACATGTTTACCTTCTTGAAAGGCTTAGAGTGTAATTCGGTTTAGGACTTTTTAACAAATTACCATAAACTTTTTATTAGTCATCCGTCCTTGTGCTCCGTGTCAATCACGCTGGCTGCAATTCCAAAGTTGCCTTYATTCTCTGAACGTGGCTCCCCGCACCCCGTGTCGCGGAAAAGATTGACGTTGATTTCCTTGATTTCTGAGCTCCCACACTCCGATTCCCGAGAGTTACGGTGTGGGAGGCGGCTTAACAACATGTCGATTCAAACCCTAAATAGCACAAATGTGTTCGAAACACATTTTCGAGCTCTTGCATCTGTCGTGCTCCTCCTGTGCCCCTCCTGTGCCCCTCCTATCCTGTGTCTGTTTTTTCGAAAAATTTGTGCTTCCCTGAGTTACCTTGATGTCTCACCGGCAAGAACTAGATCTTCTAGGCACCATGAGGACCACTCAAAGCCAAAAAAGGGAGCCATACCACCGAGCAATCAAGCACAAGGACTGATCGATGTAGCGTCGATGCTTGTTGATCCACTTCCAGTGCCGGTGAGAGATTCCAAAGCCTCTACATTTCTTAGATTTTGTTTTCCCTTGCTCTCTTGTGCTTCAGCTTGTTTGAATTAGAGTCCATCTTGCTCTTGATTTGCAATTGGAGTCGATCATGCTCTTAATCTGCAATCGGCCCCTAATTAGAGAATTGTATTTTACATCGGTCCACGATCAATCTGAGAAATTCTTGAATTGAGAGTTCCCGACTTCTTCCTCCGTCCGCCATCTGCTCTCTTTTGTGAGTTTTGTCGCATGTTCGCATTCCTACGGTGCTCTAGAACTTGAAATCCCACCAACCAAACTAGTTTTTCTTGACTGTGCACTTAAATCTAGGGTACCTAGAGCAAGCGCTGGAATTCCGTCAAGTCCGACGCTGCATCTTTGACTGCCTCGTGCTACCTAAAGTCGATTTCTAGGGTAGCATACAAGTTCAGTGGTTGCGATTTCAATAAGGATTGATGCATCAGTTGGTGTATGTCCATTCGACTTCAGGAGCAATTGGAAGGAGAGCTTGTACTATTGATGACACTCCATTTCTGGAATTAATTAAGGCCTGCGTACAACTCTAGAATTTGGTCCTGAGCATTCTCAGTCCGTTTTTAAATTTTTCATTGTTGTGTATTGGTAGGTTCGGGTTGGTATTTTTTGTGCACAGGATGGTTTTTGTGGGAGATAGAATGTGGAAATTGATGAATGTCTGATAGTGGAAGGCGATGTCCAATAGCGTGGGTGGTGATAGTAGCCCATGGATTCTTATGCAAGACTGACTCTCGATTCAGATTTTCAGAAATCCTAAAGCTTGAATAGTTGCGGACATCCGGGGTTTTGAGTCAGGGAATAAAAGAATCATATTTGGGGAAGGGAAAAAATGATGTCATTACTTTATATCATTTTGTCTTGCAAATGTGCACTGCCATTTTGCGGGGAGAAGATCGACAGAGAAGTTCATGTTCTTTGATTTSTGATCCGAATCATCCGACCGAGATGCTTCTGTTTCAAATTCTTCTTGTTCTCCTAGTGAGAGTTCGATGAGTAATAATCGAGCATGCTTTTTTCTGAACCCTTCAGTTTTCGATGAAATTCACGGAGTGGTTGCATTGATAGACTGATTCGACAGATGCTTTAGATTCCCTTGTCGGCGATTGGCCAAGCAAATTGGCTTTTTCTAGCTGCTCTGATTCTTAGTGGGTCTTGTTGGTGACCGTCGCAGCAACGTCAGATCCGAATGTGAGCCGGCGTTGTCTTGCTGGACCACCGACTTTGTGATATTCAATCCAGGCTCTGTGTTTCTAGACCCCCTGTATTGTGTACCTGGCCCCTCCGAGTCATGTAGTTGGCAGCCGGTGTTGTGTTGCTGGTTCCCTTTCTGATGCCGTTGGATCCGAACGTGCCACTGCGACAGTTAGCTGGACCCCATCAGATTGTGAATCAATCACGCGTACCAAACCTAATGGGCATTAAGTTCTAGCGAATTGGATCCTCACTCACGCAAACCGAAACTCTGTGCAGATTCCATCACTTAGGGGTTTTTGCAAGTCTTTGTTTGCATGGTTCTYTTTGAGGGTCTCTATGTGCATTAGTTTGGGGTTCAAATATCTGGTAGGTCAAGCTGGATCCTTACTGAGGACCGTCGGATCCGAATGTTCCTCCGCACAATGGAGCGGGACTCTTCCAATTTTATCACGTCTGGTTGTGTTTTGGATTACTCGGACTGTGATCTTGAAGTTCCGAACCTCTCAAGAATTTAGTTTTTGAATTATGTCGAATTCTGTGAAGGATGATTTTGTGTCTGGGTTTGAATTTCAATTCTTGCATCAAAACTCCTATTCCTTTCCTGCCAAACCTTTTGTCAGTCATGACGCGGAAAGACCCTCATATTGATCTTGACCTGGAATAATACTCCTTTCTATCTGTTGATGGATTGATTCCGATAGCCTCGCAGTTTGGGGCCGCATTATTCATTTTGAGTTTGCAAATATTCTGGATTTTTTGAATAGAAAACCAGAATTCAGAGGTGCTGCAGAGAGCTAGTACACCAGCCTCAGATCCGACGGTCATGTCCCACGTCTTCCTTGGACCCATTCAATTTGGTTCTCTATCAGAGTATCAGTCCATTTTTATTATTGAACTGTATGGCCATTGGTTCCTTCATGTTTTCTTGCTCAACCATCTGGGTATGCTAGGGTTAGATTGGAGTTTCTAGAGTTTCTTCCTTTTGTCCAGACTCTTATTGCACTCTTGCTTGCCTGAACTTGGAAGACCCAATTTTTTTTTCTCTTTAAGAACCTCTAAATCTAGATTGTTGTATTTGTAAAGTCCTACGCTCTAGGGAGACATTTGAGGCAAAGTTCTTGACTGTTGGATCAAAGAGTCTTGCATGAAGCATGTGGTAGACACCTCAATGAAAGAGATTTTTGTTGGCGTTTTTATAAAATCATGGCCATGCATCATGACTGTTAAAATCTGGTTTTGCTTCTTTCGATGAAAGCTACAGTAATCTAATCCAAATGTACATTTTTGGAATTCAATTTGTAGAATGTAAATGTAGTGATGTTCAGTCATGCTTGAAATGTTTATGAATATATCTAAAAGTAATCCACTCAAAATTTTCTTATGAAGCAAGATGAAAACCTGATTGTCTGAAGACTTGAAGTACTCACTTTGGTAGAKTTTAGGATGATTTTGAGTTTTGGCGTAAATACTCTTAGAGAATAGTGAACAATGTATGAGGTTGTTCTCATCAAATTAACTTTGAAATTATATTAGAGGCAGCTCTTATGACTCATACACCCTTTGTTCTACTTCAAAAGAATGTTTGTGACATGGCCTTCTTTGGATGACGGTTTTAGTGTGTCATCCGTGTTTCATGATGACTGCTTTCCGTTTCGGACTTCTTACAGCGCCTCAACTTCTGGTCGCTCTTCCGGTCTTCTCTTTTTCTTGTTTCTCACTCCTTCTCATTGATTTCCGGAGTGACTGTGCTGAATTTTCGTAGTTGGAAGCAGCGTCCATTGCCTCCCGAAGTGTTTTGGGTTGCGTCTGGCGGATCAGGAATCCCATGGATTCCGGTAATCCGGCAACATACCATTCCACGTGGAGACTCGGAGCAATCTCAGTCATCAACTTTTTCATGAGCGCCTTTACTCGTTGTCCGTACTTCTGAATGGATTTGGATGACTTCATAGTCAACGCGCTCAGTCGACCAAGAGCTCTGGACTCTCTTCCTACCTCCCGGAAAGCATGCAGAAAACTCGTCCTCGGCTCCTTCCAATCATTCAAAACCGGATCTGGAATGTCTTGGTACCATCTCAAAGCTTCTTCCTTCAGCAATCCTTGAAAAATTCTTCGTTTGGCACCCTCATTCTCCTGATTGGCAATTGCGGTTAACTCAAACTCGCACAGCCAATCGTCTGCATCTTGGTTTCCATCACCTTTGAAACGTTTGTACTTCAATCTCGTCATGGCGTTTTCTTCTTCCGCAGTCGGTTCCTCTCGGAACGGATTTGAAGAATGTGACAAATAACAAAAATCTTGGATTCTCGTCCCCTTTGTCAAGTGCAGGTACAAAAATCGGTGGGTCCTCCAGCTCGGCTCTATCCGGATCTCTCAGACCCAGTACAGATGACTCGCCCAGTGGCTGATTCTTCCTCAACCATTCCGACTTCCTATCGCTCCTGGTTCTTTCCCTCATGGATCGGAAATCCGGTTCAAAAGACCAGATTCAACCATAGAGAAGAATAGACCGGAAAAATCCAAAATGACTTTCAACTCGCTATTGGGTATATTGTCGGAACCTAGAGAAACAAATTTCATTGCTTCAAATTCTATTTGAAGTAAGAAGTTCATTCTTAGTATATTCTTTGGCTTCTATGAGTTAGAAACAGAGAATTTACTGAAAGTATGGATTAGCAAACCATAGGGTCTCTTAATTGAGATGAAATGGTTAAGGCAGAAGTTTACACTTTCCGTCCTAACCGGAATCAAGAATCCGGATAGTGGTCCAAAAAGTATTTACAAAGACTTTCGGCTCTATCGGGACTAGATCCGGAATTAATCTGAAAATGTTCCAAACCAAAGGATCTGGAATCCGGAAATTGATCCGGAACGGAAGATTTGGGCCCAAGCAGCAATCAAGACTTCTCCATTGAAGGCTTCTGCGAAGACACCAGGGAGTCAAAGTGGGAGCAGTATGAAGATGGCGCGTCGGGGAGGTAGCTCAAAAGTTGTCTCCACTTCATTAGGATTTTATGTTTAGAATCCGGAATGAATTTTCCGAGTGGGGATCCGGATTCCGGATTTCCACGGATTCCGGATTTTTAGGAAATTCTGGAATTTTAGGGAGTTGCCAAGTTCCGGACTTTTAGGATTTGAACGGTGTTTCAGGTTTCTTAGAATGGTCAGCAGGGCCATAGCCCTGGTTTTTTGGTGACTGTTAGGTTGCCGTGTTTGGTACTTAAGGGGGGACAAGCATGTTGCCCTCTCATTCCATCCTAGCGCATTTTGTTATGTCCCTTTGTTTCCTCTTTTTAATCTCAGCCACCTCATGGGCATACTAGCTCTGACAGATGTGTGTGGAGTTTTGCTTGGTGTTTGCTAGTGTGTTGGAGTGTAAGAGGAACAAGTGAGGAGGAATCCGGATTGCAAGTACTTAGCCGGATTGAGAGTTTCCGGATCTACTAGAGTTAGACTTGTGTTCTTAGGTCTTGCGCGTGGTACCTTTAAATTGCTGGAACGGTGATCCGGTTAGTAGAGTAGCGTGGAAGCGAGTCTGGGTGTCAACCCGTGTGGAGGTAAGCGCCCGCCAGTAGGAAATCCCCACTCCCCTGGAAGGTCCGCCAACCTTAAAATCAGTCTAGCTACCCGGAACTTGTTTTCTTTCCGGCTTTGTATATTTGAATCTGTCGTTGTAGTAAGGGAGATTAGAGGTATTCTTGAGTGACCTGTGTTCCGGATCGGCCATCCGGAATGCTGTGAGGATTACAATCCAGTTTCTCTTCTGCAACACCTGAAACTGTAGGTTGTTTTGTTGTTAGTAGGAAGAAGAGAAAACTGAGTGGTGAGTCCCTACAAGGCCGTATTCATTAAAATGAGAAAAAATGGTCAAATTGAGAATTTCAAACCAAGGCATTTCAAAGATAAGTTGTTGAAGCCAAGGATAAATGTAAGGAAGTCTAAGATTACAAAGCACTCTTGATTTAAGATGCTTGATCAACAAAAGACTAAAACAATAATGAGATGAAAATTGCAAGAGTGGAAACTATGTGAGAGGTCAAAAAATATGTACCATTTCAAAATAGAGGTCACTTTTACATTGAAGGACATGAATTTCCTTGAGAACCAATGTACATATGTAACAATTTATCTCACTTTTCTATATACTCCCTAAGAAATGAAAATTGGTTTGGATTATTTGGATGTTTTGTGTACAATGTATAGGCTATGTGCCCATGTAGAACTGTACTTTGTCAAAATTGCAGTGTTCTATATATATGAATGACTAATCTACTAATACTAATGAATTTTGTTCAAAGCTCACAAGCTGTTGAAGAAGAATGGGTCCACTAATCATTGATCTTGGTTGAAGAACTGCTATTTGTTGCCTCCAATGCTTTCAGCCCTCTTAGGATATCCTCGCGTCGAGAAGGCCTAGGTTTTTGAGCACCAGGGATGAGGGTACCTCACATCCCCATCATCATTAGTTCCTTTTCCTCTTTTTTCCATTTGCGATCGCGTCGAAAATTGTCGGAGCTTGAAAGAGACCTAGAACTTCGTCGAGGCGGCCTAGATAGCGATAAATTGCTAGTGATTTTATTTGGATCTAAAGTTGCAGTTGACCGTCCATCACTTGACAGTCTCTAGGAACAGGTGGATGAGAGACAGGTCCACTAAAAGATGAAGATCCACCTCTCATACATTTTGAAGGGAAGGATCCAGAAAAGTCTTTAACGCACGAACCATCACCTTCACTGTATGCAGTAAAGGAAACCTTCCTTTTAGGTCTCCCCCTAGTCAAATCTTCTTCGAGTTCGTTGTTCAGATGAGACGGATCTCTAAGTGTAGTGGCCAGCAAGACTCCATCCTCGAGACGAGGATCCTCAGAATCACCATCAGTGTCCGAATACAACTTCCTACTCGTGGTCATCTCCACACACGGAGTTGGCGACTGCAATCGCAATCGACTGGGAGTGGAGGAGGTTTGTTTCAACGGGGAAGGTGAGCACGCAGGGGTCTTGACCGGTCCGCGACTTGGCGGACTATCCACAACACCTTCTTCCACATTCCCCTTGGAAAAGTCGATCGCCGCTGAAGCCGCATCTGTGGCGGAGCCTAGAAGGACAGGCCTCGAATAGGTGGACGGCAAACAGCTCCCTCCATCTGAGGTAGACCTCTTTGATAAAGTCGCATCCGACCCAGACAACAGACTCCTAGTTAGCGGCTGTGTGCGACGAAGCATGTGCATAACGGATCCTCCAATCTGAAGAAATAGATGAATGCAACAATGCCCCCCACATTATCCTCGACCCAAGGATATAGCCATTAAATGAACATAACATCACACAAGCACCACCTTATACGAGAGACTATAAATTGAAGTGAAATATCAAAATATTTATATATAACAATTGAATGACATTTACAAAATATCCATTATTCACACAAAGTACATGTACAATGATATCTACACTCCGTGCCGTCACTGACAGAAGTCTATCCTCTACACCACTATGGCTGAAACACCAGATCCATCCCAGGTAGCACGTAAGAGGTCCCGAAGTTTCTAGCTGATTTTTTAAATCCTTTGAAAAGAACATTAGCCTTGGATGAGGTACGGGACATGGGGGATTGACCAATCCGGTTAGCGTCTACGTACTCACGTAGGCGCCCCAGCGGACATTCCTCATGAAGCCGCTTCAACCACGGAACGAGGATTCCCATCAACACATTGTCTCCACGTTGGTGACGATCCCAACTGTCTAGAAATATCCCATTGCCGTTCTCATTGAAGACACTCTTTTGGGGAGAGTCATTGACGAGAATAGTGTTGTCCGTGTTAAAGAACGTGGGCTCCTCAGGGAAGTTGCACAAATGGTCGCCAAGCACTTTCAAGAACAGTGGCTTGGACGGGTTCCCATCCTGGGAGAGGAATTTTTCCGGGGTAATCTCAACCTTCTTGCACTTGTCCTCCCCTAGAATGTGAAAGGGTTGCCTATTGTTCTGACATAGAAAATCTACCACGGGCTCCACCGTCTTCTTCAACAAGGAGCTCCAGAATGCAACCCGATTCAAGATCTGGTTGATCTCGAAAAGGAATTCCCGGACATAGGGATGAACGAAGACCGCCTTCATCCCAGTGAGGGTGGGTTTTCGATCCAAGAACACATTGTCCTCGGGTCGATGCGCCTTCAAATTCCTAACGGAGGACCTATTCTTGCAACGACATAGCACTCCGTTCAGGTCGAACACAAAGTTCAACCACTTCTTTCGCGGTTTGGGAACTAACGGCGACACACTCCGCGGCACTTTCTTTCTGTGGCTCCCTGACCCTACCTGATCAAATCAAAAACGTGAGAGCGAATGTGTTACCTGTTGAAACGCAGAACCAATTGACCCAAACAAAAGCGAACCCCATTGACCCTCACTATGCGGATGCAGAATCAATCCATTCAGAGTTCGTTTGCGTGCCAATGGACGGATAACACTTCTAAGTCTTTTGTGCTGGACAAAACATGTGCAAAATTAGACACAAGTGTATTTCAAATGTTTTGAGTTCATTTATTTCAAAATAAATCATGATACATATGGTAGAATTCGCCACAATGTCTACCGAGTTCTGTACAATGTCAACTACATGCCGCTCTATTATCTACAGTATGCTACAACACGCGTTTAGGAATGGGAGACTCGTCGACGCCACCTCCTAAATCATTGACTGTCCACTCCATCCTGTCAACAGGACGATTAAGATAAGAAACTCTCACTACAAAAACGACATCAAGATGGAAGGCAAAACAAACATCCATCCATCATATTGCATTTGACTCACTCATGAATAATTATAGGGCTCTGAGGTTTGAGGGGATTGTACCTTCCCAAATGCCAAAGGTATGTCGTTATCGTCGAAGTTCTCTCCAAAATCCAAGAGCTCTTCGTCATCATTGGGTGGGTTTGGGGACTCAACCATGAACAATTGCTTTGGTGATGACCTTGGCGGCGAGACAGGTTCCAGATTTTGATTGTCCACTTGGGTTTCAGGAACCGTCTCTGTGTCAGGTTAATCGCTTGGCAATTGACTTGAACTATCATCGCCTCGAGGATAGTTCCCGGAGGTTGGATGATCCCGTGGCACACCCTTGATGCAATCGATCGACTCCTCAAGGTCGGGATTAGCGTCATTGAGTGGAACGGAGGCTTCTTCATTCTTTGGGCACACGAAAGGAAGCGCCCCGTGGATAGACGAAGCAGGGGTAGAGGCAGGATTATCCTCGGGTCAAGGATAATCTTGAACACCCAGTGCCGACGCCCCAGAACCACAGGGTTGAGAGGTACGACCCTTAGGTTGGACCTCAAATTCGTTGGCCTGTGGAGAGTGATGGTACTGGGACATCGACACCTGAGAAAGCCTCTCCTTCATAATAGGATTCTCCTCCTGAAGAGCTTCTTTCTCTATCCTCTCTTGCTCTCTTCTTCGGGCCTCCTCTTCTCTCTGCCTCTGCTTTGCCTCATTGCGTTCCGTCCAGACCTCATCGTCCACGTCCCCTTCAGTGTCCTTCAAGTTTAAAGAGGAGTCAAGAGCCATGAATTCTTCGATGATGACTTTTTTGCGCTTTCGACGCTCGACCCAATCAACGTTAGCGATATTATCTTCAACAACAAACTTGGGCTTCTTGATGGAGATTTTTGGGTAGTCCCGTTTGCGCCTAACTGTTTTTCCGAGCAGGTGGAGGACATATTCAATGACGTCCTTATCTGTGAAGTGCCCCATGTGCTTGAAGAACTCCCTCTTTAATTCATGGGTCGCCAGGTTGAAGTTTTTTGCGCTTCGATACGGTTTGCGCTCGCAAGGGTCAATCAACGACCCCTCCATGTGCCTTGTGAGGAACTCCTCCCACATCTTGTAGACACTATTCTTCAATGTTATTATTCGGAGTTCATTCTTCATGTCCGACTCTTTTTTGATATTGCCTCCATGTTTGTCTAGATCAATGGATGGGTATCTATAGAGAACAGCTCCAACAAATCTCTGCAAAAGAGTAAAGATGAATCAAACGAATTAGTTTAAACGATAACAATGGACAAAGGCCAAATCCATATATCTTCGACCCGAGGATAGCAAATGTAAGATAATTACAATTCCTTTCATTCACATTGGAATTCGCACAAATAAATCAAGATAAGTATCTTCGACTCAAGGATAAATGGCCGCTGTATGACTTACAGCATAAGTCGTCTTGTTGAAGACCGACCCGTTCCCTCTTCTCTCCGGATCAGACTTGGTTGCAGTTGGTCGCTTTGCATTGACCCAGATTTCCCTGCATGCGTAAATCTGATTCCCCCAGGTTGATTGGCTATGTTGGAGATGATTGGTCTTATTGTACCAATTCGAGATCTCCGTCAGCTTTTCTGGGCTCAGCGACCATACGATGGTGGCCTCCCAGGTCTGCAACTCCTTCATTCTTTCCTCACCGACGCCACCTTGTTGTAGTTGTTTTGCGGCAATGATGCTGTGTTGCCCGTTGATGATGAAGAAATTTCCATCCTTGATTTCATCCCATGTCTTCAGGGGCTGCTTCAGGAGCATTTTTTTATTGTCAAACGGTGTCAAGCATATTGTTTGTCGTTGCCTGATGTTGCCGAGGTTGATAAGTTGCTCCTTCACGTCGTCCACAATCGACGACTCCAGTTTCCTAATGACATATTTTGGTCTCGCCAGGAAGCATTGTTTTATTAACACTGTGAATGTTTGGGGGTCAAATATAAAGCAGTCTTTACACCTGTCCCAGAAGTTCTTTTGGTAGGCAGCAGCAATTTCATATTTCTCGATCGATTTTGGTTTGCCACCTGGGTCTGTCTGTACAGTGGTGAGAGCCGACCCTGAACTGCCGGCCGCCTTATCGCGATTTGTTTCAGTTTTCTTCTGGCGCTTACCACTAGTTTCTACAACTGCGAGTTCCAAGGTTTTTCTTTTCTGGGGCTCGGCTCGAACTTGGCCTCCTCTCGCCCCCCTGCTGTTTGATGCCTCTTGACCCCCTGAAGCAGCTTGGAATTTTGTTTCAGGCTTATCCCTCCGGTTCACCGCTCCAGACCCAGTTGCACCAGGTATGTCGACGTTCTCGATGGCGAATTTCTCGAGTCGCCTGAATAATTGATTCATTCTACGAGCCATGGACTTTGCTGCGCTTTGCTTCCACGGATAGTATTTGGTGCTTAGCTCTGTGGCAAGAGTGTCCTTGCTGCTCTCTCGAAGTCCTTTCAGGAGCTCGTCAAAGTCAAACAGTGCTCTCTCGTCATTGGCGTGGCAAATGATCGAGTGAGTATGGCTGAGCTCTTGTCCATTGCCGTTCAACCCCATGAGTGTCAAAACAACAAACTCTTTCTAATGGTCTTCAATTAGACTGACCTTCTCGTTTATGTTGTATGTGACATACAACCCGGATCCTTTTACTTTGATGCGGAGGAACACGTAGTTCTTGAATCGATTAACGCAGAACGTCCAGGAGTTGATCAGGGATTTGAATTGCCACAGAGTTCCGTAATTGTCCTCCATCTCCGTGATGAATGGGCCCTCTTCCACCCACATATTGAATGGCTCAAGGAAGGGAAGGGTTGCTGAATAGTCATATTCGTCTGCCTCTGCCATGCTGGCTAATCTGCTTAGCCCAGAATGCATGGTTAGTCAAGAGTCTGCACTGATTATCCTCGACTCGAGGATAATGGTCCATCTCATAAGCTATCATTGTCATTCTTGACTATTACAATATTGTGTGCATTCTCGTTTAGATGGTCACTCCTTAGCTAATTTATCCTCGAACTGAGGATAATCTCTTATATTTGTTTTTGTTGATTAATGGCGCGTAGGACATGGGAGTTATCTTCTTTTCTCTTACTTGATTTTCTGTCACTTACTTTAGCTGTTCTTTGCTCTTGTTGTACTCATTTACTCTGTGTGTTTTCTCTTTGAATTTCCTAGTCTGATGCTTGGTCTTCCTATAAGTTTTTCTTTATCAATATCTTGCCAGAGACGTGATAATTGCCTGTGTTTGTTAATGTTTTTTGGTGGTCGTGGTTGAATTTGCATAATATATTTGCATAGCGTTTTCCTATTATATTTTTTTATCTTTAGTTTTACTGGATTGTTATCAAACTTGGATAATCAGCATTGACGCTGCCGGCGTGATGATATTTCAAAGGGTTTTATGATTTTAATGTAATTCATACTATTTTATGTTCGATGAACATGTTGATCTGTATCCTCGAGTCGAGGATATTTATCCTCGACTCAAGGATAAACATCATCAGTTTCTTATGTACTTTTGGTTGTGGTATCGTTTAAATTCTAATTGATTTGGTTCCGATCTGACTGAGTGATCTTACCTACAAGTTCTGTTGTTGTTAAGGCCCTCGTTTTGTGTTTCGAATGCTACGGAATTTGTGGCTTTGCAAAATTTTGTGGCACCTGCAGTTTATGAATGAAAGTCATGTAAGTTATCAATAGAGACAACGAATAGAGAAAATATGCGTCAGAAATTAAAGAAAGTTGCGTACTTCTATACCAAAATCCCCAGAAGAATACACTATCCCATGTTCAAATGCAAAATGGGAATCCTACGGCAATGCAAATATAAACCCTTAGGACAGCAGGATGATGTCTTTCTTGCTAAAGGAAACAAAGCAAGAACAAAAATATGACGGCTGCATAGCAATGATATTGCAAACGCGCGTGAGGAAGGAGGTGCTTATTGTACGCATCCAAATACGCATGCAGCCGCACCAACACCCAAAAACGCATGCAACTGCAGTCGTTGTCTCGCTCCAAAACCCGCACGCGCAACGAAACTGGCATAGATCAAACTCCACCAAAATCCAACGCCCAGCAAACTCAATAACGCCAAGCAACCTCACAACATACTCTCCTCCTGCCGTTCAAAACCAACGCCACCTCACAACCTCACCACCTCACAAACCCTAAAGCAAAACCTCTCCTCCTGCCGGTGGAGAAGCGCACGCCAAGCACGGCTCAGAGAAAGTACAACGCCAAGCGCACAGACAGAACACAACACAAGAACGCCACCCGAATACGGCGCAGCAAAACTGAAACCCTCAAACTCTGAAGCCGCGATAGGTGGGGAGTTCGGCTAGGGTACCTCGCAAACTAAACCCTCAGATGAGCTCAACGACAACAGATATCTCGTGTGGAACAAAAGCCCATTTCATTTTGATTTTCAGTACGAATACAAACTGTGAATGCATGGCCTATTGATCCTTTAGTCTTTTGGAATTTGAAGCTAGAGGTGTTAGAAAAGTTACCACAGGGATACCATGCGTGTACAGACGTGGTAGTTCGTCATTGGTCAGGACCAAGCATCCTGATTAACCAAAAAAAAATTGTAATGGGAGCATGGCTAATTTTTCACAAAGTTTTTGCCCGTCCACGTCCAAAAACCTTGAATTGAAAGGCAAAAAAAATTGTAACCCGTCCCAAAATCGGTAATCTCAAAATCAACCCGTCCATGGAAAGTTTAAAAAGGATTTTATGAAAAAAAGTGAAAATGGATTTAGGATTAAGCTATGAATGATTTGGGATTAAACTATGAATGTATTGAATGTTGTGGTGTAAAAGCCTGTTTCATGTTCAGAACGCAAAGGTCAAAAAACAATGCAGCGAAACCAAAATATTATTTAGCAAGTATCTTTTGTTTGATATGAAATTTCATGGACAAGTGCATTTACTTCTCCATATAATTTGTGAGCATTGTTCCATGAGCCTTTTGTTTTTGAACACGAGACATTGAACTTATGTTTTTTGGAAGTATACAATTTCAATTATTGATTTCAAAGTTATTGGAAATATACAATTACAATTAATTTCAAAGTTATCCAAAGTGTTGCAAAGATCAAAGTTATTCAAGTTTTGCAAGAGAAACCTACAGTCATTATTAAACAGCACTAAACAATATATGTCAAAATCATAGTTAAGTAGAAACCACTTGTTTGCATGTGGTTTGTTTTATTAGAAGTCAATGACCCCCCAATCATGACTTCTCAAATCCCTATTAGTTTTCCTACTCATGTTTTATGCAATATTTCAAATTTTCATACAAGCTTGTTTGTGTGTACCAAAAATGAAACTTGATTTATTTCACATTAGTTCTAAGTATAATATACAATAATAATTTACATTGAATTGAATCTATAATGCCTATCCATAATGTGAACCTAGAAAACCCTGAACCCTAATTTGCAAGCCCGGAACTCGGAAATCCATAACCTGATTTCCTGAAAAAAACATTCCCATTTTATGCACAAAAAGTACAAAAAAATTCCCCATCTAATTGATCATACCTACTACCAAGTGGTCACATGATCTCTTGAATTCTTGCTGCCATAAGAATTTCTTCTTGCCCAGAATTTCACTTTCACAGCAGTAGTATTTCTAAAACAACAAAAGTGCAAAACGCGGCAGAAGTTTCAAACGGTATGAAATTCCAAATGTAGAAGACCATTACACAACAATTCCGTAGCCCGCAAAAATTGACGGCTGATAGGTACGTCTTAACACAAGATTCTACAATCTATGTGATTGTCAAAAAACTGGCGACTGGAAAGGTTCCATTTCCATTAATTAAAAGTTGTAGAGTATTCGAACGCAATACCATTTAAAAGGTGTTCCGAATGTCAACGCCCTTAGTTCCAGGAGATAATTTTTCCCAAATTCCATGAAGAATGTCAGAGCCTCCAATTTCCAGGAGATACTTCTCCCCTGTTTCCGATAAAATATGAATAATTCAAATGTCGTTACTTTTCCTGCTCATGCGGTCGCGCCAATTCTTTTTCATTGTCTGTCTCCTTGCATTGTCTCTCTCACTCTCATTTGCATTTCCTCCTCTTGCTACCTCTTGCAAACATTGCTCCGTCGCTGCCTCCGTGTTCTGCATTGCGATTTCAGTTCTTCACAAATTAGTAGCATCTGCGGAACTTGGTTGCGCTTGCATCCTCGTGAGTTCATGTTCTCTTTTAGTACCTCTTCTTTGTTTTCCTGTAATTTATGTTATTTGGTATATGACCTCAAGCAATTCTAGTACAAATGCTTTGTCTACTTTGCAGTGTAAATGGCTCGATGGTTCTGTTCAAATTTTCAGGTGTCTGTGTACGTATGTCCTGTAGAGTCGACTGTCCATTCAATACTTCTTCATTTGCTGTCGGATGTACGTGACGTTGATTTAACACAGCGATATTTATGCTGTAAAATACGGGATGCTGAAATTTGTCTCTTCATATTATCTTTGAGTCAAAGATAATTTGTGTTCTTCATTAACTATAAAATTTTGAAAGAATACCCTCAAGTAATAAATACGCCGAATATTATCCTCGACTCGAGGATAATTTGTAAACTTCAGAATGTTGAAGGTGGTGCAGAATATATTCTCCAATAAGGAATACTGTAGATTATCCTCGAGTCGAGGATAATTTGTAGCTTTAACTAGGATCAGAACTCTTCGGGATATATCCTTGAATAATGAGTACTCTGATAATTATCCTCGATTCGAGGATAATTTGTGAACTTCATAATGTTCTGGATTATTCGGTTATAAATTCCAATAACAAAATCTTCGGAGATTAACGTCAACTGGAGAATGATTTGTAGAATTCACTATGTTCAAAATTCTTTAGGTTATAGCCTCTCATAACAAATACTCTGGAGATTATCCATGAGTCGAAGATAATTTATTGACCTCATCTTCTTCTAGATACTGTGGGTTATATCATGTACTAACAAGTACTATGGAGATTATCCTCGACTCGAGGATAATTTGAAAAAGGTTATCCTTGAGTCGAGGATAATTTGTAGACGGTTATCCTCGACTTGAGGATAATTTGTAGATTTTGCTAATGAGAGATGGCACAAAATGATAAATGGTCTATCAAAGGATAGTGACCTTCAATTCGAAGTTAAATTGTTTATCTTAACTTTACATCATTCATGAGTATTGAGCGTTGAAGTCTTATTGCATTGTTTAGTTTCTAATTTTCTTCCAGTTTCTTATTGTCAAACAATATTATTCATGATTTCATTATTTCGTTGACTRTGCGTCATTAAATCCTTGTATCTATGACTTCTTTGATCATTTTTATCCTCGACGTGAGGATATGTTTCATTAGGAAACTAATGTGCTTTTATCTGCGCAGAATGGACACGCTTGGTGTGAACAAGTTTGCATCTCCACTGCCAACCTTACCGGCCAGTGTGGCCGTCTGCGAGGGTATGCCTCGCTCCTCTTGGATCACCAAAGCCGCTAAATGGAAGTATGTATCCTATGATGCATAATTTTGGATTTATTATGTTTACTTGGTAACGTACGTTTTAAATTTTGGAAATCAATATTTTTTTTTTATTATTTTATTGACACTTGTCTCAATTTATTGAATTGTCTCAATTTAATGCCTAGTTTTTTTTTTCTAAATTTAGGATCATGATTAAAATGAGAATCCACATTCTCTCATTTTAATGAATTCGGCCTACTACCCATCGTATCAATCAAACGTGGACCCTCTGAGAGTAAAACAGAGGAAACAAAAACCAGCAAGTTACAGTGACAAAACCGGATCCATATTGCAGTGAGGGGGAATCAGGATTGTAGTGAGGACGGATCTGGATTGGACAAATCCAGATTGTAATCCGGAAAGTACTAGTTTCCGGAACCAAGCAATAGATTGTGAGGATTGCTTGGGTGGTTTGGGAAGGAAGATAGAATCTGGATATACCCTAGCTTGCGACAACATATTAGAATCTCTTGGGACGATAACTCAAATCATCTTACCCCATTTTTGGTGGTAAAGATACTTATTGCTAGATTACATCTACGACATATATCTACTAGATTTTAGGATCCCCGGCAACGGCGCCAGATTTTTGTCATGTTGCAGCACAGGGCAGGTAAATACCCTATTATACTCACAAAAACCACCCTAGAACATAACAAAGTGACTCTAAAGATCAAACCCAAGAGATCCTGTGAAGTAGTTAGATGATTTATACACTTAAGCACACTTTCTCACTTTTCCGGTCCTCAACCGGAAACTCAAAACACCAAAATACCTAGAAAACCTTGGACCGGATTCTATCCTTTCCTAATCCCAGCCGTCTTCTGCGTCACAAAACAAACACAAACCAGGATCCTACAACTTCCAGTTCTAGGTACCATTCTGAACCACTCTGATTTGAAGTTACCTTTGTTTAACCATTAGAGGGATCACCATCTTATTTTGAGAGTGGTAGGCTTGCCAGTCCTTCCGTGAATTGTAGTGGCTAAAGACCCACTATCTAATCTTCTAACTTTCTACTCTAAGCTGGATCCGATTTGATCCCTCACAACACCCCAAACGCTGATCCGAGCTACAGGTCACTCAGAGACCCCCTGTACAATCTACTCATATTACAACGACCGTGGTTTTTTTTCCAATCTGTACGAAGTTTAGGTGGCTGCAAGTGAACCAATCCGTTCCAACCCAAAGACAGCCTTCTCTCGTTTACCAATCTTTGGATGATGGGACCCCTCAAGAGATTTGGACACTCGACCGGATTTCCCACCTAGGAGTTCTAGCACAACTAAGGAATCCCTCCCTACCCGCCTAGTCTAATCAACGGTTTTTTCACTCGGAATTGAAGACTACAGAATGCTGAAGAATCAAGAATCCACTCCCAACTCTTATTCACCCACTCACATGCACATAAAACTAAAAATACAATCACCAAGGGGAGAAATCTTCTGCATAACCGGATTGCGCCCTCCTAACTCCTCCACGTACAGCCTTGCCAAGCTTGGGAAGACATACAAAGAGAAAGCAAATAGATAACACAAACGAGATTACAAGAAAAAAAACTCCCAGCCCACCTCGCGGGGTTGACTTTAAAAATACACGCAGAAACACAAAAAGAGCAGCAAGGCCCGGAAAATCCGCCTAACTATTAGCCTAAATTCCTAACTACCCGGACGAATCCGGTTCCGGTCCTAACTACCTAACATAAAAATCAAACTCAATCTGAAACTTCCCTAACTACTGAGCCAATGGTGAGCTCCTCCATTTCCCGCGCCATGATTCCAAACACTTCCGTCAAATTTTGGACTCGCTCCCCTTCAGCACCTAGATCCGGTCCACGTGGATGCGGAGGCAAATCCAAGTCAATATGCTCCGCCCCAGCAGGCGGAGTTGACCCCCTCTTCTGCTTCTTGGACTCCGAGGTCAAGAACTTCGGATCCAAGGAGTTCGGCAACTCAAGGAACTCTTCCAGAATTGTAAGATCCGAGAGGTGAATTCCGGCCGGGCAGCCAACTCTGATCAACTTCTTGCTGCACTCCTCGATCCACTCGACCAACACCCTTGAATCCCGCATGGTTTCTTCAATCTGCTCCAAGTAGTTGGAGAAGATCTTGAGGATACAAGAACCGGATGGTTTCCGCTCCTCTTGCTCGTCGTACAACTTCGCCTTGTCGATGGTTTCTCCGGTCATCTCCACCATTGCCGTAATCCGCTCTGCTATTTCTCGGATCCCTTCAGATGCCTCCCGGCTGGCAGTTGCGTCCTCTCTTGACACGAGGAGTTCCGCTTTCAACACTATAAGAAACCTGCGTTTTTTTACTACGTTTTTGCAAAACACGTGACGTTCAAAAAAACGTGTGCCTGTTCTAAATGACATCTTGCGTTTTTTGAAAAACGAGTGCCGGATTTTACGATCTCGGATGATGTCCAAGCTAACAAGTCAAGAAAAGGTTGCAAACGTGTTGTTGTCACTAGCAATGTCACGTGTTGTCAATGAAGTCAAACACAACATTACATGGAATTTTTGGTGACGTTAAAAAAAAACACGGGATGGCCACGTCAGCGGACTTCTCCCTAGCAACAACGGGAAGTGTGACTGGATTCAGCGAGGGCGTTGCCCGGAAGGAAATTGCTGCAAAAAGGGGTAGCTGCTCCCACAAGCATCATAAACTTCCTTTGAAGGGATGTGGAATGGGAGTTGGTGTGCATAAATTTTGCATGTGGTTTGTGTGCTTCTTAAAATATTGTAGTGAAGGACCGATATTGCTCAAAAAAATTATGCACCAGTTAATAAATTATGACTTGAACCCAACTAGGACACTTCAAATGGAAAGTACTTGAACACGGAACGGGTTCACGCATGCTCAAAAATTGGGAAAAAAGGAGAAGGCGAGGGGGAAAACCATTATTTTGCCAAAATTAAATCAGGTTCATGGAGTGAAAATGAGTGGTGCTGGAAAAAAATGCAAAACTGGATGAAAAATAATTTAGCGGGGGGGGAATTTGGTAGTAGGCAAAACAAAAGGGAGAGTGGGACAGTGTAAATGGTTGGGTTTAGGATAAACATTGGGGAGTGCAGAACAAAGGTTGGCATGGGCAGCAAAATGGGGAATGCAATAAAGAAATGGACAATGAGCAACATAATGGGTAGTGGGGGAGAAAATGTGGAATCGTAGAGAAATGGACAATAGTCTAGTGGAACCGTGAATGCTTGAAAAACATTGAAGAGTGCAAATATGGATTGCGTTCAGGATTAAAAAAAGGGGGAACTAGAAAATGGAAATGGGGAGTCCAAAAAAAATGGGCATATTCAAAAGAACGGGAGTTTAGGGGAAAAAAAAGGGCATTCATTGGGAAAAAGAAGTTCCTTGGTGAAAAAACAATTTCACCAAGGACAAATTCAGGTGTTAGGAGGAAAAAAAATGGGGGTCGGTGGAAAAAACGAAAGAGTGGAGGAAAAAATTGGAGGGGGGGGGCAAAATGGGGGATGAGCAAAACAAAATGGGGAGTGATGTTGAAAAATGGGTGGATTGAAGGAAGAAATTGGGGAGTGGAGAACAAAACTTGGACTGGAAACAAAATGGGGAGTGCAAAAAAGAAACAGGGAGTTGGAAAAATAATGGGTAGCAAGGGAGAAAATGGGGATTTAGGGGCGGACAAATGGAGAGTGGAGAACGGATTTGGGAATGCCCAAAAAAATCTAGGGAGTGCAAACATGTATTGGGAAATTGGGAAACAAATTGGGGGTGAGGAAATGAAAATGGGGAGCCCAAAAGAAAAATGGGGAGAGGGGGAGAAATGGAGAGTCGGGAAAAAAAAATTGGGGACTGTGGGGCAAGAAATTGCTCATGAGGAAATATATGGGGAATGAAAAAAATGACTACGAAGTGTCAACCCAAAACGGGAAGTGAAGAGAAAAAAATGGAGAATGAAAAACAAAAATGGGGAGTGGGGGAAAAAAATGGGGAAGGGTCATTGCAAGAAACACCTACCATTTTTTGGACACTTTGCTACAGTACTCATGATTTTGGGGGAGTACTATAAAATTAGAAAAGCAATTTTTAAAAAATATGAAAAATATGCTTAATGTATATACGTTTAAGAAGAAGGTATCCTATGAAGGAAAAGCATAGAAAATTTTTCTAACTAGGTGAACTAGAAAAGTGCAAAATCTCATGAAAATAGGTACTTTGACATTTTAATTTGTAAAAAATAGGAAAATAGTATTTTTCAAAAATTAAAAATTGGACATTTGGGAGAGTTGATGGTGATGAGATTTCACCAAAAAAGTGGTCTTAAAACCATCATCAATGTTTTGAAATTGCGCGCAATGGAAGTGCTGTTTGCACTCATGAATGTGGAGGACATAAAATAACAAATTTTTAGATTCCCTTTGATAGGTCTATGCTTTTCTACTATGTTAATAGACCATGAAAATTTCAGCTCCAAATCATTAAATTTAGTGACTCACAACGTAGTGAAAACCTCTCTTTATCTACAAGATCTTAGTTTATAAAATATTGAGATTTGTTTCACCCTCCCAAAAAATTGCCATTGAAAACTTTGAAGAGGACACATTGTATCCTCTTAGTCCTTGAAAGGCTAATACAATTTATTGGAACTTGTGAACTTTCTTGAAAAAATTGGAAATAGTTCATTCTTCTAAGGTCGTGTTGCACATGTATATCAAATTTTGTTTTGTTTTCCTAAAATTTAGTCAATTAAATTGCTTTACATACATGCAACATTTTTTCTTCTTTTTCACATCCACTCTTTTGGGAGAAAACACAAGTGGGTATGAAATTCTTGATTTTTATCCTCATCTTCAAATTAAAAAAAAATTGTAGTTGATGTAACAATTTAAAGTGATGGTATACCATGCTAGAATAGTCAGACATTGTTTATGAATTTTAGCATTGTTTCGTATATGTTAATTAAGACATCAAACGAGACATGAATTGAAATGTCAACTCAAACATGCACATGTTTTTTGCAACGTCTACCAAGACATCCAGATAGACAAGATCTAAATCCTAATGCATCAAGTATATCCCATATGGTTTGTTTTTCCTCCTACCATTCTACTTGTATAAATATCAGATGGTTTCTCATATAAATATACTTACAATTAAATGAGCTTATATGCCAATTATCATATATAATATATTTTATACGGTGTATTTTGTATGATGTATTGTATATAATGTATGGTGTACAATGTATGATGTATTTTGAATGGTATATTGTATAAAATGTATGGTGTACAGTGTATGATGTATTTTGAAGGTTGTGTTGTATATAATGTATGGTGTACAATATATGATATATATTGAATGGCATATAATGTCGTTGAAAACAACCAATTAATCTTTTTGCAAATGAACCACCACATCTTGCATGACAAGATGACGCTTGTATTGATGTTCCAAGTAACACTGTGACGTTGTATACGACATCTTGCATGGTGGGATGATGTTCGTGTTGATGTCTGCAAAAACACTGTGACATTGTACGTGACGTCGCGGAGAACAAGCCTAGGAACCCCAAACCTTCATTGAAATGGACACGTGGCACCTGATGTGGCAGAGCCATGTCAGATTTTTTTTGAGCCATGTCAGAATTTCAGTGGGTCCACGTCATTGCCTTGGGCACACCTTAAATTTTTGGGAAAAAATTCCGCGTGGCAGAAGCTGCCTAGAAAATGATGAGGTGGCGCTCAAGACCCCTCCACATGCCACCCTTAGAGCCATTTGGTTTTGCCGGATTTGCAGTAACCTCACCAAAAATTAGGATGTTTCTTGTGACGTTCGTTGAAATTTGTCACTTTTTTCAACATTAAAAAAGAACGCATTTTGGACGACATCAATAGTGATGGGTGGTGATGTCAATTTCAACGCAGTGGCACGTTTTCATGCATTGTCGCCAAAAGTGCAAGTTTCTTATAGTGCAAGCGGTCGACTACCTCCGTTAGATGTCGGATCTCCATCTCTCGCTGTATCTTCTCCGCTGGATCTGAAATACACTCCGCCACTTTCTCTAGCAACCGTCTATCCGGTTCTGCTCCTACCAGAACTCCGATGCTGGCAAGGGTCCTGCGCTTATCTTCCCAATCTGTTCGGACTCTGCTCAAGATGCCAATAAGGCCCTTAAACGGAGTTCCTGCTTCTGAATCCTTTGAAGTAGTTGGGTGTCATTCCGGTTTAGCATCCGGTCCAACCTCTGGACCTTGCTTTGGTGTCTGCTTGGATGATCTTGGAGGCGTTCCTCGTCCATGCGGTGGTGTGGTCTTCTGCCGTTTGTTCCTCCTCATTCCCTCTTCTTCCTCTTCTTCATTGTCCTCATCTTCTTTATCGGAATCGGAATCGAAAAATTTGTCGTCATCCGTTTCCGACTCTCCATATTTCAGGAGCATTTCTTGGGTCTTGAAGGTCTTCTCCTCCAAGTTTGATAGGATCTCGCTCTCCTTGTAAAGGTGGAAGATGTAGGGACTCACGGGTGTGGCCCTACTCTTCCCAACCCTGCTAACAAGCTGGGCGACCAGATCGGAAATAATCCGGCCCTAGTCCACTTTCCGGGTTCCGCTCAAGGATCCAAAAATTAGGTTGCCGAGTGTTATGGTGACCCGTGTCTGCTTTTCTGGATGCAAGATTGCAATCAAAAACTCCAGCAAGTGGCGCTTCCGGTCGTCCAGGCAGTCTTCCACCATGTATCCGTCTTTCGGGTTGATCGCTCCTCGGAACTTCCCCTTGATATACTTGTCGCTCCGGCTCGCCATTCCAAATCCGCCTATTTTGAAAGCATAAACCTTCCTCCACAGATCTTCTGTCCACTAGTCCAGCGATCCGCGGATGGTATTGTCGTAGTAGTTTGCCGTCCGCGTGAGGAGGTCCTGCACCATCCGCTCCTCCCAAAAATCCCAGGGTTTGTTAATCAACCCCAAACAACCCATGGATTCGAGGTTCTCCATGAGCTCGGTCTTTTCCGGTTCAGAATTGATGAAGACCGGAACTACCTTCTGGAGCTTCACCTTGGGATCGGTTGGAGTAGAACTGCTTGGTCTGTGTCGGCGTAGCTGAGGCATGGGCACTAATGCTAACCTCACCAGGATCCGCTCCTAACCTAGCCGCACGTCTCGTTCCTCACACCTCTCTCCGATCTCAACCGGACACTTGCAAAACAACCTCACACATTGGTATTCCTCCGCTCGCATTGCCCAGCACCTGAAAACACTTGCAGACAGAGAACGGAACACTTTGCGGATACTCTAGACAACAAGGGAAAAGGAGGAAGACTAGCAGTTTCAGGCTTAATATAGCCTCCGGACCCATTCCGGTCTGGTCTTTTTTATCCGGTCCAACCCTAATTCGAGTTGGGCAGGATTCCAGTCCTAGGTACTTTTAGACTGGATTTCTTCCAGATGCTCCACTACTTCAATGTCATAACTAAATTCTATTTTTCTTCTGTTCCTTAATTGAATACAAATTTCAACTGGATGGTTACGTTCCAATTTCTGATTAACTTAGGAAAATAAAAAATGTAGGTTGCGACAGTAGCTTTTATTGTTATTATATCATTTTGACCTAAATGTGAATGTTCTTAACTTTTATTTTATTTGTCTCTAAAGTTTCACATCTCCTTCCATTGGTACAGCAAGACATTGCCCTAGCTATGGATGCTGCACTTTGCAAGTACAATGAGAGTATGCCAGAGGAAGAAAAAACGCCTGAGGGACTTGCTTGTGCTATGAGAGCTGGAGCTAAAAAAAAGACAAGCAAATTGAATGTCAAGATGGCAAAGTTGGTTGGACTGGCCAATCCCACTCATAAGCCAAAATTTCTGCAGGAAGTAAGCTTCATGAATACAGAATCATTGCATGACAATAGTTTCGAATGAATTTTAAATTGAGATATAAGCTGTGGATATTTTGGGGGCAGGTGGAGAAACGTTGGAGTGCAAATGAAGTCCCCGAGATGACTCTCGAAAAACTTCAACTGGTGGCCATTTGCAATACCACTCCTTTTCACAAGACAAAGTTTTTGAAGTGGTGGAACTCCTCGATGCCTTCACATCATGCTAGACATTTTCCACTGAGGCCTGTGTTCGAGACGCTGTTGGGCCCTTTTTTGAATAGATGCGTCTAGTATGCTGGGGTAAGTCTTTATCTATAATCAAAAATTTGTTGACCTCAAGAGTTTTCAATTATTGGATTTTAAATTTCTTGACAATATGTAATTTTCCAAAACTAAGTAATTCATGTTTTTTTAGGTTCAAGCCGACATTGAATACTTCCAAGACGTAGTAAAGAAGGACAACATCAACATCAACATGAATGTCCCATTGGAACCCGAGACATTGTCCGAATACATAGAAGGTTGGAGGAGGAAGATCTAGGATCAAGGGTTTATGGCTCACCTCAGAGGAGCAAATTACTTAAAAAAAAGTGACAATTTCATGACTTATGAGGGGTTGCAGCAGGCGGTTCGAAAGGTGCTCTTTTGGTATGGCTCAATTATTTCCTCATATTTTGATTCATGATATCTTGGCATTTCAAATTCTATGATGTATTTGGTTTTGTTGGAAATAAGTTAAAAAAAAAATCAAAACAAAAGAAAGGAACAAAAATAGGGTGTTCTTAAATTACCTTGGAAATCATTGTCGGATTTGACAGTGGTTTCAAAAGTGCTTGCTGCATCACTCATTTTTTTCCTTCTATGTCCTACGAAGAAACTGTAGACCTTAAATCTAATTTTAAAGTTTGAATTTTTCTTTTAATGTAGTAGTGCATGTGACAAAGTTAGCATTTTTGCCTTCTTTCCTAATTCCCAATCGATGTTTGATGTTGTTTTTACTTCTTTGCTAGGTATTTTAAGCACAAGTTGGTAACGAAAGGTGCCATGGACAAAGAAAATTTGCCTGCATTCCTGTAGAACTTTCTGGACCATAATTTTGCAACTTGTATGTATACGGAAAATCAACTCCGAACTTATACCACGACTAACCTGAATAGTGGTGGATGGTACATCGATTGCCCCATTTCATACACACATCCGTCAGAGGTACAACTACAACAATCTCTGGAGAGAATTGGGACTATTGACATGAGCGTGGACAAGTTCGCAGGGTTGACCGACAAACGGAGGGAGAGGACCATTGCAAGGAGGGAAACCAATGACCAGAAGAAGGTAGCTTGGATCCAAGTTGCTCTAGAAAACAAAGAGAAGAAGGAAGCTGAGCGTGTGGCTAAGTTGGCAGAGAAGGAAAAGGAGAAGGAGAAAGAAGAGAAAACAAAGGCAAAAGAGAAGAAGAAAGAGGAAGGCGAAGGCGTTGTCCTTGCATCATCTATCGTAGATCAAAGCTCTCAAATGGAGGCCAAAGCACAGAGCGGGATGAAGAGGAATGCCGTGCTTCCGGACTTCACTGAAGACATGGTCACTCAAGGCACGCAGGTGATTGCTGTAGGTGACGATAATGACATCACATTGGAGGAGTTAGTTTTGAATGTCTCAATTATGGATGTTGTTGACCATGAAACCAAAGAGGGTCCAAACTGCTACATGGAGGTCATGGACTTTCTAAAGAAGGTGAAAACATTGTATTAATTCATATTATGAACTTTTATTTGTGATAGTACATTATCATACCCTCTTTGTGATAGGGACTCATGAATTCAAATTTTCTTTTGCAGATGGTGGTAGGGAAGGTCAGGGTGTATGATGGAGTGCTGAACCAGCACCCGGGATTTGATCTCATGCTTTTTGACTATCAAGAGAATTTGCCAGTGCTAGGGGTGTCTTTTCCGGATACTCATGTGCCTTACAGGAACTCATATCCAGAGTACAACATGATTTATCAAGCATTTTTCTTTGCCCAAAAGCATGTACAGGACCATGGTTGCATTGTGGTATTTCATTCATGGAGCATGGATGCCAAAAGCACCATTGTCGGACTACGTGAGGAGTACCCCAATATGATGAATAAGAAAGAATTCATGGGCATGAATCAGGTGCACTTGACGTCAGCCATAGATAAAACTAGCACGGTATGATTTTATTTATTTTTCAAATTCCTGTTTACATTTCTTGTTTTAGAATTTTCTTCAACTTGTAGTTGATGGATATATTGTTTCATGCTTGCAGACTTTGAAGTTTGGCATCACCCTCTTGGTGAAAGACTTGGGTGCAAAAGAAAAGTCTCAGTTCGTCTTCAAGAGCTCCAAAATGATGTTTAAGGCTAAAGTTGATCTCAAGCGCGACGATTTGCTGATTAACTATTCAACTGAGGACTCCATGTTAATGAACAACATGGATCAAATGCTGTGGCGAGGAGCTCAAGAGAAGGACGCCCGCTTTGTTCAATTCATCATTGAAGAGACTACGAAGGAGGGAGACGTGGTCTTTGATTGCACAGCATCTACAGGTGAGTTTGGATTTTCACAAATATATGTTCAATCTCGACCATGTCATACCAAGAAATTGAAGTATTGATTTGTGTTTTGCTTTCATTAGGTGCCTCCATTAAAGCATGTCGCGCAACAGGACGCCATATTGTGGCATTGGAAGCAGATGAGACTATTTTTTCATTTATCTTTGAGCCCATAAAGAAGAGTACAGCTCTTGCAGCAACAACTACAGCTTCCGAAGCGCCTGCAGTTGTCGCCTCTCAGGATCCAAATGCCATGACCATAGTACCTTGCAAGTTTGTTCGACGCTATAGACCTAGTAAGTAAGTTTCTACATTTCTAAATAATTGGTATACATGGTATTTGTAACACTTTATGATTTTGACCTTGAATCACTTGTGTTTGCAGCAGCAAGGGAGTGATTTCAACAGATGCAGTGAAGAAGAGACAAAGACTTATCTTGAGTCCGGAGAAGTCTTTTGATCTCCCAATGTATGCAAAGTAGCTAGCTTTCTACAATTCTCTTGAATTCTTGGTCTTCTTTTGCAATCAAATCTTGTTTAAAGTGTCCAAAATTCTAGAATTGGATTTTTGCAAAGTAAAATAAATGTACTTAATTACAAGGCTATGACCAGGACCCTGAACCCCAAAATAAAATTTGAATAAGGAATACCCAAGGTTGTCATACCGGACGGGTCAGAGGGATCGGACGGGACAGATGGACGGGCAAACCAGACCGGACAGCCCGGACGCTTAGCATTTCTGAAAAAATGCTAAAAGTTGTGGGTTCCACATTGGTGGTCCACGCTGGAAATCAGGGCATGGACGATAGTTTAAGGCGCGGACAGATCCGTTGGGCTGTGGGTGAAACCATTGGGGCGTGGACAGGCCACGCCGAGGTGTGGATGGATCTGTTGGGGCGTGGACGGGGCGCATCGTGGCGCGGACGGATCCGTCGAGCGTGGACAGGGCGCACCGGGGTGCGAACGGATCTGTCGGAGCGCGAACGAGTCTGTTGGGGTGCGAACACGTCCTGACTCGAACACGTCCACGCCCTAGCAAGCACACATGTGCGCCCCAACAATCCGCGCCCCGACCCTATATAAGTCCGCCCCCMCCCCATTCGTCCTTGCCCTGCATATTCCAAATCCTCCACCTCTTCATTGAGCTGGATGTTGGCGTTGTGCAGGGTGCTTTTCATTCTTACGTCTGCACCTTACTCAATTCTTTAACGATTGTGACACCACCAAGAACTAACAAACGAGAACGAGACCAAACTAGACTAAGGCCAGGGAATAGACAGAAAAAGAGACTACACGTGCTTCAAAACCCTCACAAACTTGCATTTAAGGATTGGAATCACGTGCTTGACCCGTGGAATTCAGAGACTTGCTCCCGGGGAGATCACTAGCGATTTTTAGAAAACTACGTGAGTTAAAAGATAGGGTCCATTTAATTCAAAGGGAGAAAATTTTATATAATTTTTAGAGCTACTATAGGGTCTATGAAATGCTACATCCTCTAATCTATATAAAATAGGGTATGTAAAAATATCATATAGTAGGAATTTTTATTAATAAGTTAGCCTTGACGAATAGGAGTTGTTCAATTTTTTTATAGTATAGTAAGTATAAGTGTAGACAAATAATTTTGTGCGGAGGATAAAATGTGCACAGTCCAGTAAATGTTGGGGATATTTTCTATCAATTTGTCACTATTGTTAGATAATCTCAGCTTGTCTATGAGAGTGTCAATATTTGAACAATGTAAGGGCATCTAAGAATTTATTCTTCTAAGAAAAAAACTTTGATTTGTAAATCTACAATGAACACTACAAGAAAATAGGGGTATAAATGACTTGTCCACAATGACTAGAGCAACAACAATGATTCTAAAATGATTGCAAAATGACTATTTTACAATCATTGCTGTTGGTGAAGTCATTGTGAACAAGTCATTTATACCTCTCTTTTCTTATAGTGGAAGGATGTATGGCAAAGGATTTTCTTCCTATGAAGATCCATTAAAGAAATGTTTTAGGTTTGGAGGTACCTTCACTCCTATGGGGCATAAGGTTAGTGAGTACTTTGGACTAGCTATCTCATTGTTTTATTGGTGTTGTGTTTGAGTACAAGGTGAATAGGACTTGCTTTGGTTGTTAGATTGATGATATTGCTTTTGGGAGATTCATGTTATTGATTTTCTAACGTTTTTGATATTGTGTGCTCTTAATCCCTGAGCGCCCCAACTCCTCAAATATGGCCCCTCCAAATTGAAAGATCTCATTGTTTGACTAGTATAATCTTTTCAATGGTACGATCAAAGGACDTGTAATTTTAACTCTAGCTCTAGATTTGTCTCCACTACCAATTGGTACGGYCAATTTGTGTGGATCTCTTTTAAGATGATGGTTTGGTGGGAATTAATTCAAAAGGTCTCGATTTTAGTAAACATGAGCTCGGCTGTGAGGGGTTAAAACAATGATAATGACAAACATTCAAAGAACAATCAGCTTAAAACAATGACAAGTCTTCATACTTGGTTTTAATGTCATGATTGTTTGATGCTCATGCAATGTTGCATGTTCCTTTCTATAATAAATTGATTAAAATACATGGCTTAGAATTTAAAAATATCCAAAACTAGGGTTGAATTGCACATTCTTATTTATTATTATGTAAAATTGTATTATGGAACTAGCACCTTATATATCAAAAAAATTAAGTGTAAATGTAAGACATTGGTCTTATAGTGTATATTGTGTATGTATATGAAAAAATCGGACATCTAAGTTTTAGATGTAAACTAGCCCAACCATAAAAAACATTTGAAGAATTTATAAAAAATTATAGGGTATTAGAAATATGCTAGTAATAGTTTTTAATGTAAAAAAAGGGTCAACTTAAATACAACAATCAAGGTAAATAGCCCTACATCAAATAACCTCTTAACTCAGGTGTATACCTTAAATTACAAGGAGTGATCTCCCCGAGGACTTGCTCCAATTACATCGAATGGTACCACATTACAAGGCCTTCCCGGAAGAGCGGCACAACTACCACCATCGTTTCTTTAAAGCGAATTTGAAATATTGCATCAATGAGGCCTTCAAACAACGATGCATTGAAATATATCAGGTGTTGTACAACATGCCCACCGTAAAAAGGAATGAAATCCCCCTTTTCATTGCACGAGGTGTGTATGCGGAAGTGAGATTGAACAAGCGGGTGGATTGGTCCACCGTGAAGGGCATGCCATTTGGTATCAAAATACCAACACCAGCGAATGGAATAATTGCAAGGGGGGTTATGAGGTATCCCGAAGGAGGGCTGGGCAGGTTCTGCACACGTATTGAAATGCCCGACACGCATGAAATAGAAGACTCATCTCAGATGATGACTCTGATGGGGCTCATACACTAGTGGTATTAACCCAAAGAGGACAACAACATGCACAAAAGCGGATGGCTGAACATGCACTCGTTGGAAAACTTGCGGAGCAGGGTGCTCATGTACAATTCCATGGCGTTGAGGAACTAGTGGTTGGAGTTGTTGAGGCACAATTTCAAGCACCTGATGAACCAACTATTGAAATTGTTGATGTCATGGTTGCTGCAAACACCACACAGAGCTTGAGGGTGCAATTACAAGACAAAGATGGTAAATTGCATTCTGTGTATGAAGATGTGTGCAAGTTTAGGGAAGAAATCACGGAAAAGGACAAAAAAATTGCTCAGCAAGCACGTGACAAAGAGCAGGTTTGGGAAGCTTTACAAGCAGTACACATGATGAATGAAGGTCAGGATCCACGAGGACATGCACAAAGACCTCCTTACGATTCTCAAATTTCGGTGCAAGATGTGCACGGTGTTGTTTCCATGTCTACAGAAGAAGGGCCAAGCTTTGTAGGGGAACTACTTGCCACCGCCAATGTACCAATGCAATCCGAAGTTCAAGGCATGGTTACAAACGACAGCTCTGAGTTGAATGACTTGCGAGCCAAGAAAGAAAAATTACAAAGTTGATTACATGCTTTAGCGGAGCAATACTACCAATGGAAGTTGGTATACGTGTTCAGCGTCGACAAAACACAACAACTAGTAGCTGAGTTCAAGAAATTGGACCACGGCTACATTCAGCACAATCAAGAAAGGGTATTTGGCTTGACTTCTTGGGCCCTTGTGGATGATCTTTTTGATTTCAACATGGCAACCACTGAGCTCAATAGTGGGAAATCAATCATTGATTGGTTCCAACACATTTGGGATTACAAAAATCAGGTTGGGTTACAAGTCAACTACAAAGGCAAGGCATTGTTGGAGTGGTCAAATACTTCAAGTTTTGTGGAAGATGGGACCACATGTCTCATTTGTATGAATTCATTTGGCCCTGAAGGTCGAATGCAGTTGGGCACGTGCAACCACTTGTACCATCCATTTTGCCTCATCAGTTCCATGATTGTCCGTCGTCGGTACGGAGTGTGCAGAGCTCCATTCCACGAGCGCTTATACGATTTGTTTGGCTTGAATCCATACATGCCACCACATTGGGTATTCAATGCCACGAATGCCCCCAATCACCCTAGAAGCTGGGGAAAAGACTTGGTGTGGAGCTGGAAATTGCAAATGACATCATTGGAGAAGACACAGCTCTCTACTGAATACGGTTGGGAGAGAGACCCAAATCAAATTCAAGCTGCTTGCCACCACTTGTTTCCAATGAAAGACAAGCACATCCAAGGACAACGGAGTTTTTTCTTCCAATGCTTCAATGGACATTGGGACGAGGCCGGAAATAAGTTTTGATTTGGACCTCACCTCAGGCGATGGTTGTGGGGCGTTGATGGAGTCTGTATCACTAATGACAACAGCAATCGTATTGCACAGGAAGAAAAAGTGTTTTTTTTTAAGTCAGGCCTTGACATCAGCATGTCATGACATATCCTTCGTCTGTTTGAATGGATGTCTCCATGTCTCAATATGCATTCCTATGTTGAGGGTGATTTCAGTGTATGTTTGAGACAAATTGAACAAATTCTGGTGAAGTAACAAAGTTGTGTTGTAGTAGATGTGCACTTTTGTGGAGGGTGGACAAGAGACGTGTTGATGTTCTCTGCAACATCTGAAAATACGTTTTTTGCCATGTCAACATCATTGACCTGTTTTGAATGTGGGTAATTTTGCTAATATCATTGGGATTTTTAATATTAATGCTGCCCGATGAAAAAAAAGGAGCCGGGTAGCCTTTTCTGGGCAGGCAAGGAATAAAAGTGATGACGTGGCATAAAGACCCCTTTTTGCTGACGTGGCAAAATGAAAAATGCTGACGTGGCAAAGTTAGCATCTTATTCAGGTCAGGGATACCACTCCCTGGACATCTTCTTGTAGACGTCCTGAGGAACAGGGAAACGTCACATTAGACATCTAATGAGACAAGATTCACTTTATAGCAATGTCGGAAGTGAGTGTATTATGTTCAAGACATTGTTGTTAGCAACGTGCCGCGTCCGCATTGACTCGTGTGAGACAAGATGAGGGAGGTAATGATGAGCACAATAACCTTGAAGCACTGTGAATGACATTGAATAGGGTGTTGGACTTTGCATTGATTTGCACATGTAATCCCACAACTGCATTTTAGGGGATGTCTTTTCATTGCATGTAATAGACGTGTGTGTGAACCATCAAATGTCCTTTTCCTTCATTAAATGTTGTTGATGTCAACTAAGGAAGCTGATGGATCTACAAATGCACTTGGTGGGCAATGCCCTAGTGCTCCTCAAAAACGGCAAACTAGTGTTTGGAAATTCCTAGTACCAAAGAAAACTTCAATACAAGGAATTGAAAAATAACTTATGCCGACGGTTTTAGGATAAAATGTAGCCAACAATGCAAACGTCCATGCCTACTGAAAATCTTACTTCACATGGGTCAAGTGCACCAATGTCGCATGCTACATCAGTTTCTGCCAATTGAATGTCCTGCAAAGGCATAGAAACAGACGTATGACTATGCATTTACTATTGCTAAAGACGTCATCGCTTACCTTGGCACGGTCATATGATATATATCAAAGAATGTCTACCACTATTCAGATTCAAACACAATGTTGTTGCCTAGAATGTCTCGGACATCTTCATCAACTTCCATGGGATGTCGCACAGGGTCTGCCTCATGTGCCACTGGTTGCAAGCCAGTGAAGTCAGCATCATTTTGCAATTGTAAGATGTCTGGCGTGCCTGCATTAAAGTGGAGTGCTCCACGTCTCTCTCTAACTTCTGTTCGGCACACCACCTTCCATCCTGCTCGATGTGGGTCATCAGAGAAAAATACTTGTTGGCAATAAAGTGGAAAGGCAAATGAATCAGCGTGGATGTTACCGTCCATGTGGTTGAAGTTTGCCAAACTGAAGCCGTGCCGGTCCCATTGAATACTCGGAAAACGAGCGTCGCGGGTGCCACTCACCCAATCACACAATAGAACTGTGACGCAATGGTTTTGGTAATCTAGTATCAATATTTCTTCTATGTACTCCACATATTCCTATGACACTTCGCGAGGCCTTCCATTCCACAGCCCCCAACGACATTGAAGGCTAAAAGACGCAACAATGCTAGAGTCGCATGTGACCAGCTTCCCTTTAGCACTACAAACGCGTAGATGCATACCATGACTATACATCTGATGATGCGGCGTTGCATTCCGTTGCGGGGGTTGTGAATACTACATCACGTCTTGGTCAACATGACGTCCAAAGAGCTCTGCTTCCCTCACAGCAAATGTCAACCACTACGTAAACGGCAGGAAGTCACCCAACTTTGCAGGGTATTGCACGGCTCTTCAAGGACGTGAATGCCTTGCTCGCTGACAAAACTCTTCGCGTTGTTCTCATCTTGCTGTCTTTGCGGCAATGTACACCCTGTGCAAGGTAACAACAATAGTTACTTCAAGAATAAAAGAAGATGACTGCAGACAAAACTTGGGGACATGATAGTTCTGAAACACGACAATAAAAAGGATGTTCTTTCAATCCCTAAGCACCACAAGACAAAACTGTACTTAAAACTTCCCTTTTGAGACCATGTTGCACTTCAACAATGTCATGGCAAGCATCACGTCAGAGATATACGCGATGTCAAGGTGGACTGAAATTCACTCTACCGGATTCAAAGACGGATTTCATTAAACAACACAATGTCCACAACAGTGGCGAGGGTGACATCTTCCAATTTACTCCCGCTAGGACTCCAAGCACTGGGCATTGTCTATGACAAAGGCATGTGCAAAAGCACGCACCTCCTCCGACATAGGTTGCTGCTTTGGTGCCCTACTCCGTATCACCTCGTCATTCATGATTGCATCTTCCTCTGCATCCCAAACGTGTTGCGCTATACCTTCAAAATCTTTCATGTACTCTTTGCAAAAGCCTAGAGTGTCTTCATTGTGATATCCCTCTGCAATGCTTCCTTTTGGTCTCGCATACATGCGGACTTACTCTTTTAGTGTCTTCATGTAGCGCTCAATAGGGTACATCCATCTGCAATGCACAAGTCCACATACAAACAACTGTTCCTCCAAGTGTAGGGGAAAATGGGACATGATGTTCAAAAAGATAGTTGGAAACTCTTTTTCCAATAGACACATTGCCATGATGACATTGTCCATGAGGTTGTCTTCGTCGGCCTTCTGTATCTCCTTTTCACATAGTCGTTGGAAAACTCTGCTAATTTTTATAATGGCCAATCTCACGTTCTCGTCCAAAATGTTGCGAACTGCCACGGGTAGAATCTGCATGCATGAAGCATCATTGCATTAAACTTTAAGTTCACCTATCTTGTGGCCTAATGAACTTCAGTTCACTTATAACAGAACATGTTCAATTTAGTGCAATACTAGTATGGAGCGGACACGCTTCACGACTACTGAACATTGCTCTCCAAAGTAAATTGTGTTCTCAATGACGTTGTCAGGGATGCTTCCACGTCTGTGGTTATGTCAATGTCTGTGTCTAGGGCACTTCGCTAGGGACACAATAGTTGACATGCTACAGCAATATGCTATAGGCTTGGACTTCTAGTTCACTTCAATACCTTACCATTAATAAAATTGACCATGTACCATGAACTACAACACCTCTAAAAACGCTTGTTCAAATGTAAGAAGTTTGGAGTTCAAGAGCTTACTTGTTGCATGAGGACGTGGTAATCATGCGTCTTCATGTACTGCAGTTTACCATCTACAAAGCGCTTATGAATGGACCCAACATAGTTTGTTGAGGTCCGTACGCTCCATATAATGTCCATGAACTCTCTTTTCTCTTCGGAAGTCATAATGTAAGACGCATGGGGCATGTGAAAATCCTCTCTTCGTCTACGTGCCTCTTGTAGCCAAGTTTCTTTGCGAATTCCCAAATCCTCTGCATCCACGTGACTTCCAAGGGTATTGTTGATAGCAAGAAGCGTCTTCACAATGTTCTCACATAGATTCTTTTCGTAGTGTATGACATCCAAAATATGTCGTTCAAGAAGATGCTGTACAAAATGGATACAGTCACTGTTAGAGAGGGTCTTTGCAAATGCACACCATTGATATATGAAACATCAATATTGACGTCAAATCAGACATACAACGTCATGGGCGGCATTGAATAGAACTGGATGATATGCTTCTCCTAATTGGGCAATGCCAAAAGCAGTGTCACGGGTCATGATTACTTCTCACCTAAAAATAATCCAATTTGTAAAGATCACTTAGCCTCTTCACACCTGTGAAGTGCAATGGATCATCCTTTGCATCTTTCTTACCTCCAAGATCTAGATATGACTGGCACTATGCAGCGTACCGGATGACGTCTACACCTATCATGCGAGAAGGTTTAGGACGATGCTCGGTGCGACCGTTGAAGCGGCGATTCTTGCGATATGGATGGTGATGACTCAAGTACCTGCGCATGCCTCCATAGACAAACTAGTGTCCTCTTACGCTGCGATCTGTACAGACATCGCTTGTACTAGCCATTCTTGATTCTGTCTCCGGTCCTCAAGAAGGACAATCCTTGTATCCCTTGCAGCAAAGCCCAAAAATGAGGCCATATGTAGAAAAATCCGATATAGTCCACAACAACAAACCCCGCATGCAAAACTCTCTAGATCCTTCAGCTTGGAAGAAATCTTGAGCTACAATGCCGGTCCACAGTGCATGCAGCTCCCGCAATAGAGGTCACAAAATCACATCCAAGTGCTTCGATGTCATTGACATGGCCACCCTCAAAGACATCACTATGGACATTTTGCACGTCAGCAACGTCAACGGACGCGTCATTGTCTTCTTCAATTTCTGCGTCATTATCTATGACATTGTCGCCGTACGCTTGGTCTTCAACCCAAATGCCACCTGCAGGATAACCATCCGTGGGATCCCCCCCAATCATAGACCGCATGAGAAAGTTGTCTCTACCATGCTGACGAAGATGTTTTCTAATAACATCTATTGCACGGCGTTGCCCTCCATGACAGTTTCGGCAAGGGCAACGATACTTCCTCAAATCCAATTGAGTTGCAATCCTCAACTCTATTTGAAGAATAAGGTCAGCCACAGGAATGTGGCGTAGGACGCGACCATCGCCATTGATGCGGATTGTTGCTCCACGTGCTGCAGCTCTGAACGCCATGGTTGTACCGGTTCCCCTTCCCAAATAGGGTTTAGGGTACGTAGAAAATGGGAAGAGCGTCCTGTAACATTTGATGGAAACTTGCAATTGAAACCTTTAGAGCATGTCAGCGTCTACATGTATATTTCCAGGAGAGACTTGTAGAACTTGTACTATCTTCACACAAATGTTGTCTTGGACATCACTCTGAGCACGAACTAGTATATGTTGTGGGCCAGTAGACGTCTACATACACACAACGAGAAGTACAACTTGGTGTCTAGCTGAGCACTTTGATGTATCGTAGAACGTCCCTAAAGCCATATTTGAGTTAACATCATCTTGACCGACGATGAAAATGCATAACCCAAGCCCATGGCATCACAAATTGCATGATAGCCTACCCAATATGGCCACCATTTGAACATGTTCTAAGTCAATTATGACAATTTTTGAGAGGTAACATTCGTAGATGCCAAAGGCAAAATCGTAGATGCCAAGGCAAAAAAATGAAGCAAGGCTACTTGGTACCATGGACTTCTATAGTGAGGCAAAGTGTCTTCTTGCAGCCTTCAATTCAGACAAACAATTTTCTGTAAGTACAAACTAAAACATCATGAATTAGACGCTGCAGAGAAACATACAAATGTGTAAGTGCGACTGCAGTGTATTAGTTGAAGAACATAATGTTCAAGTGGACACCTCCAACAGTGAATATTGTATCTTTGTAGACTAGGAAATGTCTACATGGATAAGGAATTGATAGGAAATGTCCATATTGACACGTAGTACTTGACATGTTCTGTCCGATGTAACAATGTAGTGTTCCAATCATGACCTCTACCATCTACACATCTAAATCTTCAATTCAAGGGAAGAACGTGGTTCTCTTCCTATTGCACAAGATATTCAGTGCCATGTTTTGTTGAAATCGCTAGTCTAAGAAATACAAGAATCTCTTCCACAATGGCCTGAACTAAAAAAGGCCACGATGTGTGTCTTTTGGATAACCAGTCAAGCATAAGGAAATACACAGAGTTCCCGGGACTATTTTCCATTTCTCTGCAAGAAGATAAACAACATAATCAACATAATGGTGCTTTCACGATACATGTATTCCATGCGAGAAGGTCCATTAAGCATGCATTTGAAAATGGAAACCCTTAAAAACRAAAAGTGCTTATCAATCCACAATTATCCTATAAGTAGATCCTAAATAGGAATGGCTGTTGGACATCTACATGCACCTCGACAAACATACAAATGCCTCATTCAATGCTCTAAATGACATGTACCTGACGCTCATGTTGTGATGTGATGTTGATTTTTATGCATGCTTAGACGCTTGACGATCCATGCACTACAACAATATGGTTGTTTTATGACTGCAAAATATGATTGCAGTGAGTCATAAAATCTCAAAATATGACTCCCACAAAAATCACTGTAGATGACTTATAATATGAGTGCATCCAGTCATTACCGGCGAGTCATATAAAATATGAGTCATATTTGCAGTCATATACGTTGAGAGGTATAATTAGCCATATGTAGCCATTTTTTGCCAACTTGGCGTATAAGTTGACTATCCTTGGAGGCTTGACTTTCTCTTGAGCTGCTCGGGCAAAAGAAAAAAATCCTACGTGGATTATGACTCCATATAGTCATATTTTTGACTGACGTGGAATATGACTAGAGTGAGTCATATTTTGGTTGACGTGGATTATGACTAATGTGAGTCATAATTTGGCTAATGTGGAATATGACTAGAGTGAGAAGGTAAGATGCAACAAAATAAAACAAAAACACAAGAACAAGTGAGAATTAAGAATTTAAAATTCAACAAGAAGTAGAGGTTGAGATACAACAAAATGCAACACATAACCAGAAGAGTAAGATCTAAATTGCAACAAGAAGAAACTAGAAACAAGAACTAAGATGCAACAAGAAGCACAAGTGAAGTTGCATCAAAAAGAAACTAAAAACAAGACCTAAGATGCAACAAGAAGCACAAGTGAAATTGTTACAAGAAGAAATTAGAAACAAGAACTAAGATGAAACAAAAAGCACAAGTAAAGTTGCAATAAGAAGAAACTAGAAACAAGAAGCACAAGTGAAATGCAACAAGAAGAAACTAGAAATAAGAACTAAGATGCAACAAGAAGCACAAGTGAAGTTGCAACAAAAAATACAAGTGAAGTTGTAACAAAAAGAACCTAGAAACAAGAACTAAGATGCAACAAGAAGAAACTAAAAGAAACAAGCAACAAGAAGCAAGAATTAATAAGCAGCAAGGATTAAGAATTAAAAAATAAAAGCAAACAAAAATTAAAAGGCAACAAGAAGCAAGATCCAAGAGGCAACAAGAAGTAAAGGAGAAGCAAGAATAGTCAAATGTTCGACTTTGAAGGGGTGGCTACAAAAAATGGCAGCTAGGGTTTTAAAACCCTAAATCAGTGATGGCTACAAAGAAGTGGCGGCTAGGGTTTTAATACCCTAGTCATGCACATGACTTGCCCTAGTCATATAACTTGCCCAAATCAAGCACATGACTTGTTCTAGTCATTTGACTTGACATAGATATGCAATTAACTAAATATGGATATATTATAAGTACAATTGGATCCAAATGAGCTATCAAGAGTCGATGGCAATATGGAAAAGGATCTTTTTGAAATTTTGAATAGAAAATTCGACTAAAAATTTCATTAGTCTCATCAAATTTAGTTCTAAAAATATTCAAAGTTGTCAACAKTGTCAAATTCTATTTAAAATATCATCAAGTTTAATGCAAAAGTTTCTAAATCATTTAATTTAAAACTCAACAAAGAAATAAAAAACATTTGTWATTTGTACTTGATTAAGATGAAATGATGACATCATAGAGACATAGACTATATAATAGTAAAACATGACACTATAACATTTACGAAACARAWTTTTTGTTTATTTTGGAGAAATCTAAAAAAGTTTAAGCTACATAATCAATAATAGTCCTAAATAAGAAATGGTTACTTCAAAATTGGTTGTTGATAGCTCATTTTGATCCAAATAAGCTTGTTTGTCAACCAAATTTGATCCAAAATAGATACATGTTGACGTTCCAACTCCAAAAAATGTTTGAAGGGAAGTTGCAATTTGCAAGGCTTTAAGCATGTATAGATGTATAAGTATAGAATATAAAAGAAATCTAAGCAATTGTCATGCATATATCAATATGTTTATGTTCAACCATGTACAATGCGTGTGGGAGGAAAAATATTTGATATAAGCATTATTTACTTCCAAAAATACCATTGTCGCTTCAAAGGACAAAATGGATTTCGAGGAGGTTCTCTTGACCTCAATTTTTGGTGAAATTTTATGAAATTTTCTCATAAGAGAGAAAAAACTAATTAACATTGTTATAAAACCAAATTTTTCAATTCGTGTCCAGGAGCAAAAGTTATACCACAAAAAGCCCAAAACTGAACTAGGGGGGAAACAAAATTATATTTGCAAAGAGTCAAAATTTAATTTTTAAATTTAATTTTTCTAAAATAAAATATTTTTTTCTAAATGTAAAGCTTTGATTCATTGTATATGGACTAATAATGAGAAAGTTATGAACAATCTTGTTTTTCAGGCAATCTAAGCATTTTCTTGATAAATAACTTATAGGATTCATTTCCAATTTCCATTTTTAAATTTAAAAAAAAAATTGTTGGACAAGGTTAAGTTTACTTTGTAGAACAATTTCATTGCTGGGATTATTGTGCTTCGATAGTTCAATCCCATTTTAGAGCTATTACTCACTTATTGGAATTATTGTGTTCCAATCTTGAACCTACTTCTACTGAACAATTTTTTTCATGAATGAAAATCAAGTGCTTATTTTGTAAAACACTTTCCTAGACTCTAAAGTCAATTCTTAAACAGAAGAAATTTTATGTTCAAATTCTTTAGTGGCAAAAACTTTCTATAAATGGCGGTCAAAGTCATCTGAAATTGCAAACCACAGTTCAAAAAAGCTTTTTTTTCCAATTTTGAATGCTTAAATCTTCCATTCTATATGRTCAAACTTGATGAAATTTTTACCACATGATTTCATACAAGATAAGTACAAGATCCAAAGGTTAGATTCTTAAAAAAATGTTTTTTGTTTTTGTTTTCATGAATCAATGCAGCAGACATGGAAATTTTGATTGTTTTTAAACAGTTCTCATGCACCAAGTGTCGCCACTATGTGTTYGCATTGTGCTAGCAAAGGAGGTTTGCAGTGCAATAATTATGTTGAGCCATATATTCAAGAGGATATGCGCTAAAACCATTGATCCCACTACTATTGCTGATTTGAAGTCAGATGCGGTGCTAGTATTATGCATGCTCGAAAAGGAATTTCCTCCATCGTTTTTTGACATCATGAGCCACCTAGTTGTCCACCTTGTAGAAGAAGTAGAAATTTGTGGACATGTGCATACAGGTTGGATGTATTCCATTGAAAGGTATTTGAGGACATTCAAAGGTTATATACAAAATCGTGCTCGACCAGAGGGAAGCATGGCCAAAGGGTATGCTGTGGTTGAAGCACTGGGATTCTATACAGAATACATGCAGGACTCAAAGAGTGTGGGATGACAAAGAAGATCCTTCAATGAATGACAAAATCTTAAAAAGTAGTGGACGGGTTCGCCACCTCTCATGTGACTTTTGACAGTGGATCCACGAGTTTGTTGAATTACGAGGCAACATTGGAAGATTGGAGAAGGTAAGGTCATATGAGAAGATTGTAGCTTGTGCTACCTTGTTTCATGAACAGTCAAATCTTTGCGCTATAAATATAAGTGTATGCAAATGTGATTGCACGTAGTAATGTCATTGCATTTATGACTAGAAGTAGTGATGTCATTGCATTTTTTTACTATTAAAAGTGATATGACTGATATCATTGCATTTATGATTGGAAGTGGTAATATTATTGCACTTATGACTGAACCTTGTGATGTAACAACACTTGGAAATGAACTGACATTGAATTGTTGTATGAACTCGGAAATACGAGGATGACATGTTCTCTTGCAAACAACATTGGGAACAATATAGGCACAAAAAAATGGAAGAGCCAAATAGTGTATCCAACAAAAATGTGCAATGAAGAGTTTCACATTTGGTTTCCTAAGGTAATGGTGCGTGCCATGGAAGTTGGGACTGAACATGTACAAAATGATGTCAAAGTTATAATATTACCTCCATCTGACCTATCCAAGTCATATCATTCCATGTATGCATTTGGAAATCACATTCGTGTCTACAATTCCAATAAGCAATTAAATAACAACAATGGACTCAGGAGTAGCTGCAACCTTCTGATAGCTCTATCAAGTGGCGTGAAGGATAGAACATGAAAATCTCAGAATTGGAATACGTGGGGTGGATGGAAGAAACCATACCCATAGACTATGGGCAATTTGAGGTCGTGGTCCTCTATTGCAACTAGGTGGTAGTAAACATGAAGGGAGATAGGGTGACCATGAAGCTTGATGAGTATGGGTTCACTAGTGTGAACTTTGATAGATTGATTCCATATTCTACACAGTCATTAGCCTTCCCTCTTCACATCGAGCAAGTTTTTTTGCCCTCAATAAGGCTAAGCATGGATGGGAAGTTGTACTCCGCGAAGAACTGAGAGGTATTTGATCATTCTCTAACATCAAACAATGCCAGAAGTGGAGTGCATATCCTTGGGAAAGACAACAAATTTTTGAAGATTGGAAACCACAGACTTATACGAAGACTTCATGCCAACAACACCCATTTTGTGTGATGCAGTGGAAGTAGAAGCCAATGTGGTTGCAACTGCACTGCAACGTCTTAGACAAAACGACATAGAGGGAGACGACCTGCAATACTTCGATGCAGATGATGAGTGAGTCTTCAATTGTGTTGAAGAATAGTAAATATAAAGTTTTCTTTCATATTGAAAAATGGGTATGTTAACTATACAAGATTGTTATTGGCATAACATATAGGAATATAGTATGTAACTGTGCTTCATTTATGTGAAAGATGTCACAAAAATGCGTAGTGCTTGTTGAACGACACATTAGGCACTCAATTTGCCCATGCACAAGCGGGACATGTGATTATGTCCTCCCGTCATCATGTGTTCTTTGAACAAGAACACCTCTATGTGATTAAGGAACTCATTAATTTCTGTGTTTAACCACTATATTTTATGGTTGTTTGTTGTACCAAATGTATATGTCTACCTTGAAACAAAACCAACAAAATGAACCAAAACATGTTTAATAGGCATTTTGAGATCCTTCCTTTGTTCCATTGAATGGGACAAGATGGGAAAGAACCCATGTATGGTCTTCTACTATTAACATATTTTTATCCACTTCCATTACATAATATAGAAGACATTCTAATTAATTAATTAACTAACTAATAATATGGATATGTGCCACCACAAATTGATGGATGCCAATTTTGTAATATGTAAGCATAGCATAGGGAAAAAAAATTGTAAAAGGTATGAAATAATGTCATATTTAGAGCTTTTAGAATGACCCCTACGGCGCCCAAAATACAATTGGGAAATTTGAGATGGTCGAACTTCTATTTGAACAGCCTCAAAAACAAAAAAGAATATCAAACAAATGGAATTGCAAAATATGACTAGCAAAAAAATATAACCACAAAATATGATTGATGGAAAAATATGATCGCAAAATATGAATGATGTACAAATATGACTGCACGTGTTCCAAACATGTTTCTTGCCCAAATTTACCTTGGGATGCCCAAAAGAAAAAAATAAATTACTACCAAAAAAATGTAATTGCAAAATGTGACTCACAAAAAAAGTATAACTAGAAAATATGACTGAGGTAAAAATATGACTGAGCTCTATCCAAATATGCTCTCCACCCAAATTTTCCTTGGGTTGCCCCCAAAGAAAAAATGTCACTACCATGAAGATATGACTACAAAATATGACTGACAAAAAAACATGACTACCTCATATGACTAAGTGTTTTCCAAACATGTTCTCCATCATTCTCTATGAAGTATTTTGGTGTTCTCAGTGGCCGTATACTATACACTTGTGAAGTACAAGACCAAAATATAACTCGCAGTCATATTTTCAATCATTTTTGTTTCCAAAAATTTGGCCTCCAAGAATATGACTGAAAGTAGTCACTAGTCATTCTCAGTCATATTTTCACAGTCATAAAATACCCACTTTGTTGTAGTGATGTGAGGCAAATTACGTTCTTTCTAATGTCAGTCTATACAATTGTTGCTGGATTTCAATATAACTCCTCTATTCTTGGCCTCAAATAGTTTTAAGTGTCATTGAATTCTATGAACAGTATAATCATGTTCATTGCACAAAAAAAAAATATTGTTATTGGATGGACAAGTTCTTCAATAATTGTTTGTTCTGAATAACGTGAAAAAGATTTAATCTGAAACTATAGTCCATAAGTTCCACATAGATGCACAATTAATTGCAGTATCCACCTAGGAAAAAAAAATATTCTATTAAAGAAGGTTTTAATAAAAAGAAAAGAATTACCCTTAAAATTTTAACAATATGATTATTCTAGAATATACACACATTTGTCCATGTGTGTATCTTGCAATGACCGACATAATGGTGCAAATACAATTTCCAGGTACACTATAAAGTTAAAATTCTATAGACATTCAATACATAGACATGCATAATTTGCATTGAGTATTCTACCATGGATCAATTACTTGAAACTACTAATTTTGTCCTGCATAACTAATGAATGTCCATCGGCATAAGTGCATAACGCTAATTCTATAGAGTAGGGTTCTGTGGCCACGTTGCACGATTACATACTTTTTGATTGGTACAGAACATGCTTTCAGTATTACCTTCCACATTGTCAGCTGAGACAGAAATAGCTCATGAATGATGTCCACTAAGACTCTACGATGTCTTAACGGACATGAAGAAGTCATACGCAATGTCTTATGAGACACCTTCATGTTGTCAAAATTTAAGTACTTTGACTTAAGCTAATTGGAGAATCCGCAAAGCCCTAATTTTGCGGGCTCCTGTTTCAGCCTCGACGTAATCTTGAAGCTTGTTTTTGCAAAATCAATGCAGCTTTCTCTCACGCAAGGGAAGAACAGGAGAGAATTGTTTCTTCTCAAACATGTCCTCTTTAGTAGCCGCTGTGAGCTTCCATGCACTTCAAGCAAAACAAGCACATCACAGTTCGGGAAGGAGAAGACAAACTTCTACAGTTTTTGAGGGCTTTGTGGAGGTAGCAACGGCGGCGGCACTCACCTCAACAATGGATGCAGCAACGACGCCAAGGCAATCGGCCAGAAACCCTCGTAGGAGCAAACGTCTGTAGAAAACAAGTGACATGGTGGTCAATGACATAGATGCTGACAATAAAGGAGTTCCACAACCAGAGAGGGTGAGAGTTCTGGATTTAGTCTAGCATCTTCTTGCCTTTTTGTCTGTTGCCTTTGAGCACTTATTTCTCTGAAATTGCTTGCCGGCTCGTTTTAAGCTTCCCTCGCAGCAGAAATCCTTATACCCAAGTAGAGGATTCCCAAATTCAGGAGGCGTAGGCTGGACTGCTCTGAGCGGAGGTGGGCGAAGGTGGCCGTCGCGGACGCTGACAACCTAGGGTTTAAGAGTCCGCGCAAACGTGTCGGGGTCGCCGACACGGAGCGACGAGCTCGCGGAGCCGCGGAGAGGACGCGGTGCAGTTACCGGCCCGGCTCGGCCCACGGCGTATGGCGGGATTGCTGGGCCGACCAGCCCTGGCCACTACTCCTCCCGCCAGACAAACCGAGTCCTGTGAGCACTAGATTTCATCTTAGGTGCTCATTTAGTACTTTCTATTAAACTTTAGCATTTTAGACATAAATTCAAGGGCAAATTTGACATTTATAGGTCTTCTTAGTAATAGATAAGTGGTAGTCCTAAAAGCTAAATTTGGCCTTGTGCCAAATATTTGTATATTTTATAAAAAAAATCTATATGGAGTAGTAGATTAGGGATAGAATTTGTAGCCTAAAAACCTTTGGTAAAAAAATTATATATATATAGAGATATATATATGTAATCCAAAAGTTCTTATAAATTCTTGAAAAGAGAGAAAGCCTAGGGAAGAGAGTTCTAGAAAAGAGAGAATTCTTGAAAAGTGAGAAGGCCTAGGAAGAGAGTTCTTAAAAAGAGAGAATTCTTGAAAAGAGAGAACGCCTAGAGAAGAGAGTTCTAAAAAACAGAGAATTCTTGAAAAGAGAAAAATTTTGGGAAGAGAGGAGCTTAAGAATGAGTAAAGATATGGAAATGTATAAGAATGTACAAAAAGTTAAGCTTTGAAAAGCGTGATGTGTAAAAAACTAGAAAAAAAATCAATGCGGAAGACAAGTAGGAAAGAAAAGGAAAGATCAACAAGTAAAGAAAAAGATGAAGATCAACAAGCTATAAATTCAAGTCTTGCAGGCAAATTATCACAAATTATTACTCAACACTTACATCCTTATTTAGCACCTTTGTATTCTATGCTTTCCAACTCTCTCTCTTTAAGGCAAGGAATTAGTTCATCAAAGATAGTTGAGAGTTGAGCGTGTGCTCAACATAGTCATAGTTCTCTCACCTGTAGGAGGTTAGACACTTTAGAGTTGACTAAAACACTTTCATAGAGCATCTATACCTTCTTGTTAGCTTTCTATCAAGCTTTATTTTGTAGTAATTGAAATTATGAGTAGAAAGTTGTGTCCGTTTAAGTAAAAAGAGCTTAGCTGCCTTGAGTTTTCAAGGTCTGAATCTTTAAAGTTCATAACTTTGTGAAAAAGAACATGATTTATGTGAAATAACTTGGAGAGATTGCCCACACTTCTTGTGCTTCCAGATCATGTTGTTGCACTCCATTTGGACTACATAGATAGAAGTCACAACGGTAGAAGTAAAGAGAGGTCTAAAGCAGAATCGGGAGGCAAGTTGTAGAACTTTTAGCCTCGGGTTTGTAGTCATATCTTTTAGGCAATAAAAGATATTAGTATAAATCCTTTTGGATTGAGTAGCTTGTGTTGTTAGGAATCCAGAAAGCTAAGATACTCTTTATTTGAAGCTTGGACGAGAACGTGGTGGTGATTACAATGGCAGAAGGTCTGCTCGCGACGTATGCTCCATAGGTATGAGTCCTTATCCACTCTCATTCTTGTATTTTCCCTTGTTGAGCATCCAYTCTTGATTTTCCTTTAAATTAAAATATATATATATGAAAACAAAAACAAAAACAATATATATAAACTCATATTTTACCATTGATAAAAAGACGGTCCGCTTGGAAGGCAATTTATTATATTCTATTTTTGTTCTTGAACTCTTTAGTCTTTCTCTTATATGTTGAAATTGCACATATAAAAACTCCATAAAGAACTTGTATATTAATCTAACTAGAACCTCTAAATTATCTAAGGGGCGAATTTGGGTTGACAAGGCCCCTCACTTTTTTTTGAATTTGCAATCTAATTGTCTAATCAACCACGATTGTGGTGCCATTATGAAGCTCATCTGGCGGTGGCAGCGTCGACGTCGACAATGCCATTCATCCATTTCTGTCCACATTTTTTTCAAGATACTCATGTTAGATATCTATAGGAACACAACGACGCTTCTCCTATCTCTCTAGCTTGCATGTAAAAGTTGTAATGGACTGTTTGTTGCCGCAGGTGCTAGATTTTTTTGGGTTCAAAGTTTGTTGGGATTGTGAACTTCCATTTCTCTGCAAGTCCTCTCATTGCTATTGTGTTCAGGATTGTGTTCACCTTGATATTGTTAGGGAGCGGACAATTGAAGAAAGCGGGGGTTGTTTGTAGGATAACGTGGCCGGGACTTCTGTTTCTGATCGACGTCGCGGCTGCGGTGTGGAGGATTGATTCGGCAAAGGGCGGCAAGCAGTGCCGGAGACTCCGTCGAGGATTTGTTGAAATTCGGGAGGCTCAGGCTTTGGTGCGCAAGTACCTCCCCACCCTTTGCCGATTTTGCTTTTTCTACTGCTGTGCTCTTGCTGTCCCTGCGATCTGTCTCTTATCGTTGCTGCAGACCTCTACCATCTTGCCCGCAGGCTTGGTCATCGATGTTGGTTGCTTCAGTCTTCCAACGCGTCGTTGTGTTTGCTCGGATTCCTCGGCTGATTTTCCATGTTGAGTGCAATGTCGAAGTGGACATTCTTGCGTCCACGTTAACGTCTTCGAAGACATACCCAAGCGCAAGTACCCCCCTCCTTCGTCGAATTTTTTTTTGCTACTGTTGTGCTTTTGCTGTCCTTGCGATCTATCTCCTGTCGTTGCTGCAAAATAGGATTTCTTCCAACAGGTTTGGTCATCATTGTTGTTTGCTTCAGTCTTTCCAGCGCGTCGTTGTGTTTGCTCGGATTCCTCGGACAATTTTCCATGTTGAGGGCGATGTCGAAGTGGACATTCTTGCGTCCACTTTGACGTCTTCAAAGACATGATGGCGCAGTATGTCAACTGAGCAATGAAAATGTCCAATAATTCAGTGACTGTAATTCCTACCTAAATGGAGTTCACGTAGAAGTAGATCAGGCCTTTAACATCTGTATTGACGTCGTACGAGTTTTCTTTTATGTAGATTGTTTGCCGTCACGACTTTGTCTGTAGCGCTCGCCTTTGGTCGTCTGTGCAGCCATCTTGCGGAACGTAAACGTGCTGTTCGCTGGTAATGGGAGGATGTTGTACTTGACGATGGTCTGTAGGAGCAGACGCGGTTGCAGACATGTAGTGTTGTGGGACTTTGCCTTCATTCCAAAGTGCAGTTGAACGCTTTGAGCRCATGCTCGATGAAACAGATGGTTCCCATTGTTGTTCACCGTGACACTTGCGTAGACAGAGAGTTTTTGCAGCGGACGTGCAGACTCCGAATTCAGGGCCGTCGATGCCGACTGGTAGATCGGAAGCCTCACCCAAACTCGTATTCCGTAGTGCCGAGGACCCATGATGCATGTGTGGACATACAGGTGGCAGTGAAGACATCATGGGCAACGCGCAATGCAAACTCCGAATTCCCTTCCTAATGTTTCTTGGTGGTCATACATGTGGTTCTGTTTTTTTGTATCCTAACCTTGCATGTTATGTCTAGTGCTAGGGTGTACTTATATAGTCTGAATGCTCCTCACCTGGATAACGATGTTGCTTCAGTCACGTACTAGTGTCAAGCTTGGCATCCTCCACGTCTGTGCAGATGTCTGAATTGACGTGCACATGTCCGTTTTGTATAGGCAGTAGTTGTTGTCCTTGACGTGTGTGGATCATCTTATGTTTGGAAGTCCTGGTATTGAAATTAGCAGGCAACAGGCAAAGCGTTTGCGCAGTGGCCGGCATCACGGGCAAGAATGGGCCCTCACCGTTCTAAGTTGACGATCAAGTGCGCAACGCAGCAACGGCATACCCGCGCAAATTCAGGTGACACAGCGTTGCTTGAAGTGGGATGGCCAACCGTTCCAAAGAGCGCAATGACCCTTGACAAGTGACTAGCCATTCAAATGACAAGGGGAAGGCCCTTGCTACTAGCTCTCTTGCACCAAAGCGTTGTAGGCATGAAGCAGCAGCGCAGCATTCAGAGTCCGAAGCTGAATACGAAGAGCAGTCAGGATCTTCAACGGTGGACTCCTTGGCTGATTCAGACCATAGGTATGTTCAGCTCAGCACGTCCATGTCCTTCACTACTTCCTTCTCACACTGTGTGTGATGTATTCAATGACGAGGCAGTGTCTTTGAGGATGTATGAATGTGCACCTCATTGGATGGTCCCGGTGGCGCAGACAGAAGTCCGAGTTGGGGAGAAGTGAATCCTCGGACGATTCGGACACTCTCATTCTGGAGAAGGCGCCATGTCCACCCCCAAATCCTGTGAACTGCGTTGTGAAAAAGGAAAAGGGGGCACTTGATAAGCAAGTAGTGAAGATTGATAAACATGGGAATCCGCTTGGGAGGGCGGCTGAATACCTCGCCAATGACGTCAAGTCTTTTGCCAAAGACTTGAATCCCGTGTTTGGTTGGAGTGACCAGCCAATGGACAAGAAGAGGCATTTTTTCGAACACGTGGCTGCAGGTATTGGCTCGTATCGGCGTTGTTTTGATGTTGGTTTGTTCATGCTGATGTTGGTTATAAGTTCCGCACTTGCAAATGGTGTTCACGTTATCGCGTTGGTGCAGATGTCATCGCATCCTATAAGATATTGCGTATAATGACCTATAAGATGTTGTGTCAGTCACCCAAATTTTTGAAACACTTTTTATTTGCTCCCAACCCATGCCAGCAATTGACTATGCGCGAGTACTTGTTTTGAAATTGTAGAATGGAAGGTAGGCGGTTGTGGTACTGAGATCAACCCTTCATGGTATCCACAGTATGTGACAAAGACTCTAATCAATGTATGGCATGGCTTAATGAAACTCATAGACCAAGACGTAGAGAAATTTACAGTTGTGATTGATGAAGTATGGGAGACTTTGAAGGAGAGGTGTGGCACAGCCTATGCTCAAGAAAAGTCCGCGAAGATGCGTGCCATCTCAAAGATCAGGAGCACAAAGGAAATCCAAATGAAGTCTATTGAGAAGACCATGATGGGAGAATTGGTAAGTTAGTGTGTGACTATGACTGTTACTGTGCTATGGTTGTGCTTCACATCCCCACCGTGGTGTTCATTATGATATGTATCTGCTGTGCAGATAGCTATGGTTGCATGCTGTCGGCCGTCTGTTGTTTTTACCTTTGTTGCAACTGTATTTGTCTTCACGTTTCCTTTCTTATGTCTTTTTCCTGAAATGTACATAACAATGGGCACTTGAATGTGCATAAGGTAGACCCTTAAACTCGGGCGCATACTTGCGGACGATGAGTTGCAGGCCGCAACAGAGGCCGAGTATGCTCGGCGTCAAGAAGAGCTCCAATTGGCAAACAACCTCTATGCCACAAGTGAGGACATTGAGGGTATCCGTGCCACTGCGTCGGAGATTGGAGGACGTCTTTCAGAGCTTACAAGGTTGATCCATCAAATGGTTTAATCCTTGGACCCTAATAATGCACAGCAACGGCGCCTTCTAGCAACACCTGGAGTGCACGTCCTTCTTCAAGACAATGTTAGCAAAGGCGTTGCCAAAGACGTGAAGGGGAAAGAAGACGCTTTAAAAAACGTCGAAGAAAATGTGTCAATGCTTGCATTGCAGGACCCGGACGTCGTTGCAGACGTCGCCATGGACGCTGACGAGGACACCGAGCCAGACTACTTGGTGGAGAACCCCCCTGATGACGCTGCAGACAACATTTCCAACCCACTTCTAGGCGTCGGCGTTTCTGGTGTTCCGACTCAGTCGGCCATTGATGCTTTTGTTCCTTCCGCAAAGGTCGCCTTTAACCCCACCAACAACCTTCCATTGACGGTGTCAGATCCATATGCCATTGTCGAGACTCCACTTCAACCAGCGCAAGACATTGCAGCAGTCACAAACCTGAATCAATTGCTTCCACAAGAGGTAGTGTGCATGTCGTGTTGCATAGGTTCAAGCATGTTAGCATCTGCATTCCCATGTTTAGATAGACGGCCCCACAAACATCTCAGTTTCTTGAACTGCCTGTATGAGTCATTCTGCAATGTTCTCATAGTGTTGTGGTGTTTCTGCAATCGTATAGATTGTGCATGTCTCCTCCTCCGCATCGACCTCACGAGCAAATCGAGGGACAAGGAGCTTGGCGAAAACCCCACAGAAGACAACACCATTTTTGCCTCCTACAAAGGCGCCGAAAGGCAATGCGCAAAAGGTGGCAAAACCCAACCCACCCAACACTAGTGATCAGCCCAAGAAAAGAGAAGCAGCACGTAGAAAATGAAGTTTGAGGTAAGTCCATCACTATGTTGCCTACCACCTTCTGTTATACTGAACGTCTGAGTTTGGCATGTGGACACTGCATTGACGTGACATGAACGCCTTGCAGGAGCCATTCCGTCCATGATGACATCGTATTGGACATCTTTATGTCCTCAATGACATTCAAGAAGACATAGGCAAGATTCAAGAAGTGTTCATTCGCACATGTACTTCAATGTGGTGTTTTGAATATGTTTTGGCCTTGTGAGTTTCCTAGTGTTCTGGAGAGGTTCCATTCTCTTCTGAGCCTGAACCACGACTTGTAAGCCCTTCTCATTCAAATGGAATTCATCAATGGATATTTGCACATTCCTTGCTTCCTACGGACTTTTCATTATTTTGCATGTCATTTCAGAACTTCTGGTATGGAATTGTATGAAATGTGCGAACATGGCTCTTGACGTTGAAAATTTTGTGTCGAAGCATCTGCCCATGCAGATCAATTACGATGTTTGAGATGACCGAGGGCACGACGTCAACAATGACACGGCTAGTGCCTTGAATGCACGCCACACACGTCACATGTAGTGCCTGGGCAGTGCATGTTGTTAATTACAATGTGTGATATGGAACATTAAGCACAACAACTTAATGCAAGGAAAGCAGAGTCCATGAACGTTGCATGGACTCTGCTTTAGTAGCAAGTTTTCACTAGCATTTCAAAGTGCTTGTGGAATATCAACCTTGACATTGCATGCAACATTGTTGCACAAAAAGCGTTCCAAACTTCTCTTCATCTACTAGCATATGACCGTTTAGCCGCAGACGTCCACGTTGACTCCATCTGTATGCTATCGTATCATTGCAGACATCACGCGGAGCACAAACAAATTCTGACAAACCTCTCAAATAATGTCTATGACGACATGAGCCTGTAATGCACATAACCTTCGAACGTAGTCAGCATCAACATTGCATGTGCTGCAAGACGCTTGTTCCTCAACCCCTGAACGTAAAGACGTTTGACGCAATGTCCATTAATGCAATGCAAAAAGTCCAAACTGGCACGCACTGGCAAGAATGTATCCTCCTCTTGGACGCTGCATGCCTAATTGGCACATTGCATGAAACATTACAATGTCTCATGGGATGTTTCAGACAACAAAGTCATGTCCAATTGGACGCTTAAAAGAAGTCTCCAGAATGCTCAACAGCGCCCTACAAATCGCCTTTAAATAGTCCACGTCAGCACATAAAGATGCCACATCACCCAATTTCTGTAGTCCATGTCAGCGGCCACATCAGATGCCACATCCTCAAAAGCAATGGATGAAAAGTGTTCCTATGTGGCTGCCCGCGACTACGTGGCGCCTGAATTCCAGCCACATGGCACAATTTGAGGGCCTTGACGCCCCGTTCACCAATGTTTTTTTGGATGTCTAGCCTTCAACATGTTGATGTCCTCATGTCATTCAAGACATCTACTGGACATCAGATATAGCACGATCTACTTGGACATCCAGGTTGACACGGCTGGACATCACCTTGGATGTCCGCATGTCCAAATCCGGCAATCCCACGATTGCATGTTTTCTTCTAGTATTGGGGAGGACGGCGACATGCCAAACCCCGCGGAACTTGTTGTATTATCGGAATACAAGTGGAGAGAGACGTTTAGAAAAGAAAGGCTCGATTTCCTACTTGAGCAGCACAGCCCAGATACACGCCAAACTCTGAAAAGCCTCAAGCAATTGCAAATAATGAGGGCCATTTTGGAAGAAGACGGTCCAGCGAAGAGAACTCGATCTGCGGTTCGTAGACTTCAACTAGGCTCCAGCGAAAATTCTCCCATGAAGCATGGTATACACAACAACGAGGCTGGACCCAGTGGCCATGCAAATAGTCCTATGAACATTGACTGAGTGCATTTTCTAGTGTGGTAATTACTAATTACCAAAGCATATCTTGCTTATAGACTTAGGCACTTATCATTACCAATGTTTATACAATTGCTACTTTGGCATTTCAGTTACTTTTGTACTACCGACAACATTAGACATGGTCCCGGAAAATGCATATTTTGTCATGGAAAACGTGCTATATACTTTTCCAATTTTGTACTACATGTTGCATATGGAATCCAAATATTCAATTTGTGAATTATTTTGCATGATGCATGTATAATTTCTAAACTAAGAACTTATTGAGTAATACATTTATAAACTTAATCTGGTTTCCAATTATAAAGATTTCAATGTGGAGAGTATTTAAGAAAATAATTAGGAAATGTAATGCAATAAGGAAAAATGGGAGTAAACAATTTTTATTTAAATGAACACAATATTAGGAATGAAAAATATATATTCTCGGTCATCACCAGGCATTTCTTTGCATACACTTGTTTCTTGGACATCCTGCCTGCCCTAATTTAGTATTCATTCATTTGAGCGAACCAGGGTTGTCCAAGTGCAAAGTCTCGGGGAAAATTGCGTCCCACAATTGGACGTCTAGACGTCCGGACGTCCAAATAGGGAGGACACTCAAGTCTGGCAGACGGGGGGACAAGCGAACGAGAGGGCGCACGACGCGGATGGCCTACAGAATAAAAAAAATAAAAAAGATAATTTTTTTGGGAGACGGGCGGACGGGCGTATGGCCTAGTGTGTGAGGCGGATCCCAAACAGTCCGCCCCATGACAACCTCAACGCCATCCAGCGTCCACCAAACAAAAAAAAAAAAAAAAAAAAAAACTCTTTTAGAGGACGGGTAGACGGGCGGATGGGCGGGCAGACAGGAGGATGGGTGGGCGAACGGGCGGGCGGACAGGCAGACAGGTGGACGGCCAACGAAAAAAAAAAAAAAAAAAATTATTTTTGGCAGACGGGCGGATACAACGGCCACAACTGGGCAAACAACATTGGATTCTGAAAAGCATAAATGAGTCTGAAAGACTCTAATTATTCAAATGAATGGTACAAGCATCCAATGTAGGATGATTGAATGTATGTAAGGATAATTGAAGTTATTTCTCTACACATTGAAATGTATGCTCTAAACCCTAAACCCTAAACCCTATATCTTCTATCCTAAATTAATTTTGAACCTTACATTAATTATCTAAATTGTTGGTGTGGTGTACATAATATGTTTGACTTTCAATTTCTTTTAGTGTAATTATCAAAATGCACTACATATGTAAATGTCCTTGACTTTTTTATTTATGTTTTCAATGTTTTTGAAGGTTTAATTTTTAGGTGAATTTTTATGTGAGGGTAGATTACAAACAACAAACATACATATGACATCCATAAATGATTAGTTTCTGTACATGAAGGGTCATCATATTGGAAGGTCAATTACATTCTTCTCTACGGAAGCACCATTTATTTTGGTATAGGATATAATGTTGACTATATAGAGTTTATAATTTAGAATGTACATATAGTTATAAGGGTGTAGGATAATAATTTCAATTAAGTTTTGGTGTATGAATAATATATTGAATCTTAATATTCAATATACTACATTAAATCACATTAAAGTGGTTAGAGCCTTTTTAGCAACATTTTCTAATACAATAATAAAATGATACAATTGCTTGTATTATGCATACCTTGGAATTTTGCAATATCTATGCAATTTACTACAAAACTTAAATAAATTGTTTAAGTTATACTTATGTGTTCTATTTTTGTACAATGGAGTACGCTTAACAATTCATGCTTTAAACCTTCAAAAACATTGAAAACATAAATCAATAAGTCAAGGTTATTTACATATGTAGTGCATTTTGATAATTACACTAAAAGAAATTGAAAGTCAAACATATTATGTACACCACACCAACAATTTAGATAATTAATGTAAGGTTCAAAATTAATTTAGGATAGAAGATATAGGGTTTAGGGTTTAGGGTTTAGAGCATACATTTCAATGTGTAGAGAAATAACTTCAATTATCCTTACTCATATTCAATCATCCTACATTGGATGCTTGTACCATTCATTTGAATAATTAGAGTCTTTCAAACTCATTTATGCTTTTCAGAATCCAATGTTGTCTGCCCACTCATGGCCGTTAGGTTTGCCATCCGCCTGTTCACCAAAAATAATTTTTTTTTCCGTTGGTTGTCCATCTGTCTACCCGTCTGCCCATCCGCTTGTCCGCCAAAAATAATTTTTTTTTTTCTGTTGGCCGTCTGCCCGTCCGCTTATCCGCCAATTTTTTTTTTCCGTTGGCCGTCCGCCTATCCGCTCGTCCGCGAAAAAAAAAAAAAAAAAAAAAAATCTTTGGGTGGACGCTAGACGCCCTTGAGGTTGGCATGGGGGGGAATGTTTGGGATCCGCCTCACACACTAGGCCATCCGCCCGTCCGTGAAGAAAAAAAAGATTTTTTTTTTTTTTTTTTTTTTCTTTGGGCGGATGCTGGACGCCCTTGAGGTTGGAATGGGGTGGACTATTTGGGATCCGCCTCACACCATGCCGTCCGCTCGTCTGTCTGCGAAGAATTTTTTTTTTTTTTTTCGCGGACGGGGCGGACGCTGGATGCCCTTGAGGTTTGGATGGGACAGACTGTTTGGGATCCGCCTCACACACCAGGCCGTCCGCTCGTCCGCCCGCCCGTCCGCCCGCCCTAATAAAAAGAATTTTTTTTTTTTTTTTTTTTTTCCGCGGACTTTGTCACGGACGGGGCGGACGGCCCCAGCAAATGACCCAATTGAATGTCAGGGGACGTCCGGAGGGTAGCGTCCGCGGACACTGGACGTTTGACGTCTGGACAACCCTGGAGCGAACTAAGCGGTTTAGGATAAAATGAATCGCTTGTTGATGCTGAGGAGGTCCATGAATTATAATTATCATTTAGTACTATTAATTATTTCATTTTGAAAGAAATGCATATACAAATTTATAATTTGCTGGTATTATCTAATTTGATTGATGATGGCTTTGTACTCCTTTTGTTTTAGTATACTTTTATAAATTTGRGGCAATCTTTTATTTCTCATTCTTAAAGACTAAAAATATATTTTATTTTCTTTAAATTCCAAGACCGAAAAAATGCAAGGGGGGAAAAGCACTATTCGTGTAATCACGCTCATATCATTTTCCCTCTTCAGAAGCTTCAATTGTTGCCTAGAAAATTGATTATCTAAAACTTTTATAATCTTAAAATGCAATGGTCAATATGTTATGATAATTAATTCCTCACATTGTCCTATCATAGACATAGTAGTCTTCTTTTTGCACGCTTCTATTAAAAATTTCAAATACCAGTCTGAGACAAAAAACAATACCAAAGACCAAAGTGGGATTGTGGAAAGATTCAATGGAATATTTCATTTCCAAAATATTGTTAGGCCTTCAAGCATTTAACTGCTACAGAGAACTACATTGTGATGTACATGCTCAAATTCATACGAGGACAAGAAATATCTTTCATATGCACAAATTTCATGACATTCAGAAATATGAGTAAAACGTTATTGCATAATATGTTGTTTGTTTCTCAACTTGGGTAGTCTGGGCAGATCTGAAGAAAATCACTTTTTAAAAAAATAAACATTTGAAATTTGTTCTTCAAATTTATATGTACTCTAAAAGCTTTGAATCATTGCATTTCAATAGTTGAGATGAAAGTTACAAGGCTATTTAGTTTGCGGGCAATTATGGAATCCCTACACTAAATAAAACTTTGAAGTCCTTTATTTTACTGACATTTCAATATTTGTGAAAAAATCTAATGCTATTGGATGTAGATTGTTTATTACAAAAATTCAACCATTTGGATTGGAGTTTTTTAATTCTGTAACTACTTTATTAACAATTTAGTACTTTGAATCATTCTCTATTTCTTTCTACTTACAATTTTTTCCTATATGTTGCACAACTCCAAATGATTTGAAAATTTTCATGTATGTAGCCAACTTGCTCTGAAGAATGAATCCAAAGAAGAACAACCATTTTGGACATTTTTCATAATGATTTGACCTTGTGAAGTGCAACTGCCTGGTTTTTCGTAGGGCCAAAAAAGGGTTTTTACCACTTCAAATGCTAATATCTTGCAATCTACATGGTGGAAGTTTCTAAAATTCCTTCCACATATTCTCAAACTAGATTTTTACAAGATCCTACAGTTATATGTGTCAAAAAAAGATATTTTTATAAAATTTGGTTTTTGTACTAAAAATGGCAGTTTTGAAGCATTTTTGGTGAGAACGTAGTCAAGGAACTTTAGGGGTTAACCCTTTAGTGACCGGTCAACCACTTTTGGGTTGATTTTTGGACTCTCAGTCTAATATTGTTCAAAATACATTTGATCACAAAAATTTCAAAGAGGAACGCAATAAAAATGTCTTTGTACGCTTCAAACAAAACCAATTTCAAGAGAATAGGAGCATTGATAAATTAGCTATGAGGTTGCAAACTCAAATGGCCTGAACCTTCAAATAGGAAGTGTTCAACAAAAATACAAAAAATATTAACCAAATTGTGAGATTTTTTTGTAACTTGACATCTTGGCAAGGTATAAGTGTTGCTTTGTAATCTCATGAATGCCCAAAGTAAACTTATGCATTGGTATTTATGTAGCGCAAATTCTAAAGGGGCATTCAAGTCATTGATTTTTGAGAATTAAAGAAAGCAACTCAAATTCCTACAATGCTCTAAAAGCAAACATGATTTAGAGGTACATTTCACTTTCTTCAATGTACCAAATCTGCACTTTTTAGAAAGGTATTCGTTTTGATGATCACAGATGATCATTTTTTGTGAACTTTAAAAATTAGTAACTAATTTCACAAAGCTTGAAGAAATATGAAATGACTTGGGTTAGATGCCTATATTACTTCTCTTTTGAGGAAAATTTACCAAAAAAATATTTAAAGATGTTTCGCCTTTTCTGAATTCGATTTTAGTCCTAAAAGGTTGATTTATGGACCTCCTATCTAATTCATAGCAATTTCTATCGTTGGATGAGTTCGATTTTGGTTTAGGTTCAATAATCTCCCTTATGGAAACACCTTGTACGGTTTGATTTAAGACTACATCTTTAGAGTGGCCACAAAACTCATTCTTTTAAAAAACTATGCCTGCCCCCGAAATCAACCCCAGTCACTAAAGGGTTAAAGCCTTCAACACTACGTTCTAAAAAGTATGAGGTGGTTATGATTTGTTTCCAAGAACTCGAAGGAATACATCCCAAGTAGGTTATGTTTTGAAGAATATAAAAGAATTTTGACGGCGTCCGTATTCGGCAAACGCAATTAGTTAGGGTAGATTAGTGTTGTCATAGGCTAGATTTTTCAAATTTTTAGAGTTTAAATCCGGAAGTGGAAATGGAAACGTTTAAGGTAGCAGTTAAACCACTTCCCGGAAATAGGCTAGCAAATTACGGAACTTCCGTAATTATGGATCCAGACCAGATCCGTAAATCTAGAAAAAGACGGATTTCCCAGACATACGAATTATAGGTCCAACCTACAGAACTAGGTCCTTATTACGGAATTAATTGCCAATTTTTAGGACTGTTGCCAGAGCGATGGGTATTTAACCGACTGCTTGTTTTCGTCATTTCTCTTTTTCTCCGCGGAGTTTACTCCTGCGCTCTACTACAAGAAAATAAGGATATAAACAACTTTTTCACAATGACTATAAGCACAACAATGACTGCAAAATGACTATTTTGCAGTCATTGTGGACAAGTCATTTATACCCTTGTTTTCTTGCAGTGCTCGTGTTAGTTGAGAGAAAGAGTGGTGAGATAGAGATCGCAACGGTGGGGTTGGTGAATCCACACGGATCCGGCCCACACTGTTAAGATTTAATATGGCGGAAAGTAGCCAACGGACGAATCCGATTACTACCTGTATGGTAACACCAACGTATCCGAAAGACGACAACAAGCAAAAACTACTGGACGAGGACCTGGAGCGGATGGGGTGTGCCAAACTGATCCACCGACTGTGGGGTTTGAAGAACGAGGAAATGATTCAGGAGTTAGTATCCGGAGCTCCTAATCAGTATGAGTGGACCGTTAGGGCTAGGAGGGAGACCTGGACAAAAGAAGCATGGGTGGATGTTTACGGCTTTCCGAAGCAAGGTGCCGGATGGGCCTCCCGGACGGATAAGTACTCCGTTAAAAAGTTTTCTCGTCCGGCCAACTCAAAGGAAGGGTTTGCTATCGCGGACTGTGCCACCGTGAGACACATACGGGTCTTGGAATTTTTAATTATGATCCTTTATCTGGATAAGCCAGTCCGGATTACAATTACGATAGCAAATACCATTTTGGGGGCCTTGGAGGGGAGAGCAGTTTACTGAGGAAGAGTGATCTTTGGGGTAGTAAGCAAGTTAGCGAATCATGTGGGAAAGGCTAAGCAAAGCGCAATCAGTGCTTACCTCTTCCACATGTACCACCAGCATGAAGTGTTGAAGCCGGAAGAGATGGTGGAGTGTGAGACTGCTTGCGAGATTCTCAAGTACGGGCTGCAGATGGAACTCAAAACGGAGCAACACGGATCAGACGAAGAAGAGATCGAACGGATTGAATCGCTGAAAGATAAGCAGAAGCAGAAAAAGAAGAAATTTACCGATCCGCCATCCCGGAAGACTGTGATGGAAAATAGTCTGGAAGAGATTCCGGAATGAAGCACTGCTCCGTCCCGATTAGATCAATTCCGTGAGACTGGAACTCAGTGGGTGGAAAACGCCAATAGCTACATCAGTGCCTACGGGAAGATACTCAACGAGGCGACGACTGAGCTGGGCTGCGACCCCAACGAGTTGATGCAAGCCATCCGAAATCGACCATCTCCAGAACTATTACAAGCGCGCGACCGAGAGATTGAGCGGTAGAGGGAAGGGAGACACTTGGACGGGAGAGTTCAAGAGCGAGTGTCGAGCCAGGCCGGAACCAAAAGGAAAAGTCTATGCAGACTTTATCCGGAAGTGCCCTTTCAATCCGACCTGCAGGTGGGAGTCCAACCCAGAGCAGCAAGTTCAAGGATCCGGCTGAGCCGACCAAGACGGATCTCCTAGAGCGACTAGCAAAGCTGAATCCAGCGAGGACTTGTTCGGAAGATTTTGGTTTGGGGAAGTCGCCGGATCAGGAGAGGCCGAAACTGATGTTCCGGACCGAGCTTTCCTCTGACGACGAGGAAGATGAAGATGATACCAAACTCCTCAATGAGTGAAAGGAGGAGGAGTTTGAGAGTGACAAAAATACGGATGTGGAGGACACCCCACCGCCGCCGAACCGGAAGATTTAGACCTGGGCCACAACAAAAACAACTCCAGTCTTGACACTGGAAAAGACTCCTGTAAAAAGTGCAGCCATGGTGCCTTTCAAGTTTCTTGGGAGCGTGTCAAAGAAGCTGAAGAAGGGTTAGTTAGTAATTAGTTTTTAGTATCCGATCAGTTCCCGATTGTGTTTTGGAACCGGATCGGGTTTCCGAGCTTGGGCCCGGATCCGGGTTTTCATTTTTAGGCTGTTAGTTTGATCCTTCGGGGATCTCGGCAGGTCATTTCATTGGCCACCTAGGTTTTTGGTTGGCTGGTTTTCTATTTTGGTTTTTGATTTTTAATGGGCGGGCAGCTTGTTGCCTTGCCATTCCATCCTTGCAATTTTACTATCTATTTGTACTTCCTTTGTTGTTAATCTGAAGCTATCAATGTAAGTATTGGTTATTCCTTTTCATTGTGGAAGTGTGTTAACTTGTATGATCCACTTGAGTATGGACGGATGAGACGGAGTGAGAAGAGGGGGAATCCGGAACTTGAGAACTTGAGGCTGTCGGTGCGTGAGCGTTCGTACTAACATGTAGAAATCGTGACAAGGTCTTGAGCGTGGTGCCTTTGAAATACCGAAACGGTAATCCAGTGGGTAGGTGGTGAGTGTGCAATTCCGGAACCTAGGAGGTTCCGTGCGAAGAACAGCAACCGCTAATGGAAACTCCCCCACATCGGAAGGTTTTCCAGTCACCGGAATGGTTTTATATTTCTAGAGAGCAATTGCAAGGCAAGTCTTAGGTATTATTGGTTCTGTTGTTGTAGTGAGGAAGGCTAGAAACAACTCTGAGTGACCTGCTACCCGGATCATCCATCCGGATAGTTGTGAGGGTGGTTCCGGGGTGACTTGCTGGTACATTCAAGAAATTGAAGTTGGTGTGTACTAGAAGGAAACAGAGTGAGAACAATAAGTGGTTGGTCCTTACCCCTTTTAAAGCAATCAAAGGTGACCCTCTGAGGGTAAAACAAAGGTACTACAAACCGAAGTGTAAGAAAAGACGTAACCGGAAACCGAAAAGGTAACAATCCGGAATCCAATCCGGATTATTACAAGATCAACATCTTTGAACCGGAGTGAAAAATAGTGGAAAAAGTGAGAGAATTGATCAACATCTTTGAACTGGAGTGAAAAATAGTGGAAAGAATGAGAATTGATCAACATCTTTGAACCGGATAAACGGAACTTACAATGACATACTAGAGTCTTCCGGGACAATATTCTGTGTCAATTTACAGCATTCAGTGTCACACATTTGCATTTGTTGTGAACGCAATGGAAAGTGTCGCAACTTAAATTTTTGGTTTATCTATGTTAATTAGATTAAGGACCGGAAACCAGCCAGTTGGAATCCAGATTCGACTAATGAACAGCAGAAAAATAGAATTCAGGGAAAACATTGATGTAGTGAAGCATTTGGCAGAATCCGGTCCAAAGTACCTAGGACCGGAATCCTACCCAACTCGGATTAGGGTTGGACTGGATAAGAGGAACGGACCGGATTGAGTCCGAGGACTATATTAAGCCAGAGACTGCCAGTGTTCAGTCTTTTTCCTTCGCTGTCTGTGGAGTCCGCGAACTGCGCCGCCTCCCGACTTCAAGCGTTTAGCGTTTTTGGGCGGTCTTGAGCGGAAGAGAGAGAAGATTTGCAAGTGTATGAAAGGTTGTTTTGCAGGTTCCGGTTGAGATCGGAGAGAGGTGTGAGGAACGGGACGTGTGGCTAGGTTAGGAGCGGATACTTGTGAGGTTAGTTTAGTGTCCATGCCTATCCTACGTCGATAGAGACCGGGTAGCACCACTCCGACCAATCCGGAGGTGAAGTTGAGGAAGGTTGTTCCGGTTATCCCTATAGATGAACTGGAAAAGACCGAGCTCATAGAAGACCTGGAGACGATGGGATGGTTGGGTTTGATCAACAAACCTTGGGGTTTCCGGGAAGAACGGATGGTGTAGGAGCTTCTCGGGAGGACGGCAAATCAATTCGACAACACCATCCGGAAATTGCCAAATCAGTGGACAGAGGAGATGTAGAGAAAGGTATACGGGTTCAAGGAAGGCGAACAAGGAATGCCGAGCCGGAACGACAAATATATTAGGGGGAAGTTCCGGGGAGCAGTCAATTCCAAGGACGGATACGCGGTCAAGGATTGCATAGACGACTAGGAGCGCCGTCTGCTGGAATTTTTGATTCCGGTCCTATATCCGGAAAAGCGGATGCGAGTGACAATTACGCTCGGAAACCTGATCTTCGGATCTCTGAGCAAGGCACGGAAGGTGGACTGGGGCCAGATCATTTCCGATCTGGTAGCCCAATTGGTCAGTCGGGTGGGGAAAAATAGGGCCACACCGGTGTGCCCCTACATCTTCCACCTGTACAAGGAGAAGGAGCTCCTCTCAGAAACGGAAGAGAAGACGTACAGGACGCAGGAGCAGCTCCTGAAGTATGGAGAATCGGACGAGGATGCGGATGAAGATAAGCCTTCCGAATCTGGATCCGATCAAGAGAACAAAGAGGACGAGGAGGAGCATACCCTGAAGAAGAAGCGGCAAAAGAACACATTGCCAACCGGAAGAGGAACTCCCTCGCACCGGAAATCACTGACCCAAGAGGAGGCTCAACTGTTGCCACAGCAGCCACCCGCTCGACCGGATCTGCACCGGACGGATTCAACAAATTCAGAGGTGGGGACTCCATTCGAGGTCCTGATTGGTCTCTTGGCTGGAATCCAGACAGACTGGGAGGATAAGCGGAGTATCCTCGCCAACATCGATACATTGGTGGGGGCAGAATTGGATCGCAACTTACCGGGGAAGGTCGTGGAGTGCATTGCGGATCCGGCTAAGAAGAGAGAATTGGAGAAGGAGATCCAGCAACTGAAGGACGAGAACAAGCAGCTAAAGACGGAACTTCACGTGGTGCACGAAGATGCTGCAAACCAGAAGGAGGCCACTGAAGGGATCCGAATCTTAGCGGACCGGATCACTGAGACAGTGGGGATCAAATGGGAAATTTTGGCTTGGGCCAAATTATATGAAGAGCAAGAGGAGAAGAAACCTTCCGGTTCCCAGATTGTGAGGATCCTCTTGGATTACTCAGAGAGCATCGAAGGGACGATGTGGGACTCCCGAGAGTTGGTGGAACGGATTGAGGAGTGCAGCAATAAGATAGTGAGAATGGGCTGCCCGACCGGAATCCATCTCTCGGATTTGTCCGTTCTGAGTGACTTCCAGGTACCGATTATCTTGGAAGGAGTGTATCCCACTCCGGAGTCCAAGAAACAACCAAGGGTGAAGAGTCCAATGGCTGAAACGGATCCTATCGACTTGGATTCGCCACCAGCTGCTCGTGGACCGAATCCAGATGTTGGCGGTGCTCGCATCAGTGTGTTGGCTGAGACATTTGAAGAGATGGATGCGGATGAATTAGACAATCCCACCATTGGTTCTGTTATTAGGGAAGCTGAAGAGTAGGTTTGATTTTTATGTTTGGCAATTAGGACCGGAACCGGATTTGTTTGGGTAGTTAGGATTTCAGGCTGATAGTTAGACGGATTTTCCGGGCCTCGCCGCCCCTTTTGTGTTTTTGAGTTGGTATTTAATTCAGCCTTGCAAGGTGGGCTGGGAGTCTTTTTCTTGCAAACTCGCTTGTGTTTCCTTTTGGCTCTCTCTTTTGTATGTTTTCCCATGCTTGGCAGAATTGTATGAGGAGGAGTTAGGGAGGCGCATTCCGGTTGGCAGAGGATTTCTCCCCTTGGTGATTGTATCTTTAGTTCTATATGCATGTGAGCAGGTGAGTAAGTGTTGGGAGGGAATTCTGGACTCCTCAGCATTCTGYAGTCYTCAATTCYGGGTGAGAAAACYGTTGGCTAGGCTAGGCGGGATAGGGAGGGATTCCTTAGTCGTGCTAGAACTCCTGGATAGGAAATCCGATTGAGGTTCCAAACCTCCTGAGGGGTCTCATCATCTACAGATTGGTAAACGAGAGAGGATTGTGTGAGTGTTGGAACGGATTGGTTCTCTTGTAACCACCTTGACTTTGCACGGATTGGAGAGAAAGCTAGGGTCATTGTAATATGAGTGGATTGTACGGGGGGGTTCTGAGTGACCTGTGGTTCAAATTAGTTTCTGGACTGTTGTGAGGGACCAAACCGGATCCGGATTAGAGTAGGAAGATAGAGGATTAGACAGTGGGTCTTCAGCTACTATAACTCACGGAAGGAGTGGCGAGCCTGCCACTCTCAAAACAAGATGGTGGTCCCTCTGAYGGTTAAACAGAGGTAAAGTCAAACCGGATTGGTTCAGAGTTGTACCCAGGACCGGAAGTGATAGGGCCTTGGGATTTTGGTGGTTTCAGGACATAGAAAATTATTGGATCTGGAGAGGATAGAATCTAGTCTTTGGTTTTCTGCGTCTGTTTGGTGGTTTTGAGTTTCCGGTTGAGGACCGGAAACGTGAGAAAGTGTGCTTAACCGTGTAGAAAAGCTAACTACTTCACAAAATCTCTTGGATTTGATCTTTAGAGTTACTTTGTTATACTCTAGGGTGGTTTTTGTGAGTATAATAGGGTATTTACCTGCCCTGTGCTGCTATAGGAAGTCAACAAAAACAAACAAAAGAATGGGAACCGTGGTATAATTTCTCTAAGGACAGAAATAAAGTGAGCTGTGTTTTTTGCAAATTGACATTCAGCTATAAACGCGAGCGCGATTTTGCTCACTTCGAATATGGCGCAAGTTTCTCGAGGACAATTTGTTGTAGTGCGCCGCGACCTGTGCAATAGCGATTTGCAAATTGTGCGAACTTTGTCCCGCAACGATTGAGTCCCGAGGACATGTACAAAGGAGAATCAATTCCAAGTGGTCCATCAAGAGCAAATCCAGTGGCAAGTTCAAATCAATCCACTCAAAACAAAGTGATGGGAGGGGGCCCCAATGGAGACCAAACTAAAGGGGCTACTATCCTTGAAGGAAATGATCCAGTACAAAGGTCCAAGAGTCTTGCAGCAGCAAATTCCACAAGATCTGGGCCATTACAGCAACAACGCATGAGGGATGCTTTTAATGTTGTTAAGAGGAAGGAGTTGTATGAGAAGTAGGCATCATTTTTTTATGAGGAAAATATGCCATTTAATGTGGCAAGGAATTCAGCATTCATTGAGTCTGTGAGGGCGACCTCAGTGGCAAAGTTTGAATACAGTCCACTTTTTTCTCATCAACTGAGGACTAAGTTCATTGAACCCAAGAGGTTGCAGGTCGAGAAATTGGTTTTGCAGTGAAGCATTACGTGGTGACAATATGCAGTGATGGCTGGGATGACGTGAACCGGATTCCCTTAATGAATGTGATGATGTCGTGCCCTATCGGTGATGTATTTCTGGGGGCCATTGACACTACCGAACAGAGGAAGCTAATGCGCTACATAGCGAACCAGGTGAAAGTATTCATTAAGAAAGTGGGTCCAAAACACATCACGCAAGTTTGTACGGATAATGCAGCGAACATGCTTAGAGCATTGGACGATATCGTTCTAACATACCTACACATATTCAAGCAGGGGTGTATGACACATGCCTTGGATCTGTTGTTGGAAGATTGGGCCAAAATAGTAGAATTCAAAGATTTAATTGAGAGGGCAAGAAGATTGTGCCACTACATTCATGTGACCACGTCTGTTTTCCGAGAGATGAGTTCGAACAAGCAGCTCAAAATGCCAAGCGAAACCCGGTTTGCTTGTAATTTCCTCATGATGGAGCGACTGCAACTTCTTCAAAGGACCATGGTGCTGCTAAAAACAATGCGCGCGTTAAGAATTACTTAGATGGTCTGCGAAACAAACAACATGGGGAACAAGCAGCTACGGCTGGATGGAATATGGTGGCAACCATTGAAGATGTGGGGTTCTAGCAACGAGTTGTGAATTACGTACGTGCACATGACTGAAGACGTGTTGAAAGCATTGCTCGTATTTGATGGCAAAAGACCAGCTATGCATCGGGCATGGCTCACAATGCACAATTTAAGAGGCCATGTTTTTTTTTAAGAGAGCCCTCCTTCAACCTACGACATGATGTAGCCACCACCTTGGAGGAGACTTTCCAAAAGAGGTGGGACATGGTATTTATGGATGTCCATTACGCGAAGGCCCTTCCGAACCCAAATCTCTTGAATCACGCGGCTCTCAGGGCAAATGGAATTGCCCTCCATGCATTGTATCGGGTCATTGGCAAAATGGAAATGTTGTGGGTGTACAGTTTAACGACTTGGTGTCAGAACTAACAGAGTTTGAGGAGGGCACGGGACCATATAGTGCTGCTGAGACACTCGACATCCGAGCGATAGGGATGCTTTCCCACCAATGGTAGCACAGGGTTGGAGATCGAGCCCTATCTAAGATTGCCGTGCGTATTCTATCGTTGATGTATTTAGCAAGCTCCTGTGAAAGGAATTGGAGTATGTATTCCTTTGTCCACAACAAGTTGCGGAATCGATTAGCCTCCGAGAAGGCTGAGTCATTGGTATATATTTATACCAATAGTCGTAACTCCAACAAAGATCGGATGCCAATCCAGTTCGTTGGTACAATGCGAATATCTTATCGGAGGATTCCGATCCAAATGCCTTTGGCCCCATTCCAATAGGTGAACCCCCTCGTCGTCGCAAATTTGACGCAATGGTGGCTGTGGAAGAAGAAGAGTCTGATGAAGAAGCAAACCGAGCACCGCAAGCGTACCTACCGAATCCAGATTTGTGGAGGGGGGGGCGATCACCTTGAGGAAGCCAGAAATTATTACAAAGATGATGATGATGATGTGGAAGAGGAAGTCCTCCCTGGTCGCTGGGACCCTTGGCCAGTTGATCCTCCCCCCCTGGCCCTCAAAATCCAGTCATTCCGGAAGTGCAGCCTCTATCATCGTCACCGGAGCAAGATGGCCCTAACGCGGTGGACGCCGAAGATGATAATGTTCCCTCTTACAACGAGAATGACCCCCCTCCGGAAAACAAAGGGGAAAATGGAAATGGCGGTGGAAATCTAGGGAATAATGCCACTCAAAACACTGAAGGATCTGTTAGCAATTGTGATGGCAGCAAGGGGCTCGGAGCAGTACAAGGCCGCGATAGCAGTAGAGTGTTCAAAGGACGCCGTGGCCAAAACAATGAGAATAGAGGAATGTCATGACCGCTTGCAAGAAATGTCTTGAGGGGTTATGTAACGGGAGCAAGGCATTTTGACCCTAAACGTTTAGATCCCATTGATGTTTTTGCATTTATTGACCCGCTTGAAGACAAAGCCCGTATTCCCCCACAGGTTGTAGTGCATACTGTTTTTCTAGACCGCAATACATCGGTAGAGCGTTCCCGTGATCCTTCTTCTCCCGCAACTTCAAGTACTCACTGTCGACCTTCCCAAGAAGGGCTAGGCTTAGTGGGGAATGCTCAATCAACGCGTCCAAGCATTTCAACTATTACAGCGGGTGGTAGACCCCCTAATGCCCCACGACCCATAGTTCACCACCCCATGAGTGAATATCAGCGCAGATGTGGAAGGACTACCGTCCGCGGAGGAGGAAGGGGTCGTGCAGGTCCAAGAGATGCAGTCAATAATGGAGGCCGTGGTGGACAAAACAACAACAAAGCGTCATCGTCTAGGCGTTCTAAACGCCCTCTCTTAGGAATTGGAATCAGAGACCCCGACGTGGTGATAGAGCCATTCTTGAATACGTATGTTCCAGGGGCAACTTTGTCCACTCCAACGTATGTCGATCCTCGAGTACAAGGAGGACCCACTATAAATTTAGACGCTAAGGACCCTAGAGCTCAACGGCACAAGACATTCAAACGCAATCGAAGGCATGGTGAAATAGTTGTGGAGCTTCGAAATGAGAATTCGGAAGTGGAGGGCCAATGGACCACTGACGCTGATGATGTAGAAGATGAACGTGGAACTAGTGACGGCGATGAGGATGAGGACGACCCTGATTGTGATGAGGCACCGGTAGATGATGATGTGGTCATTCAAAATGCTGCATTAGAAGATGATGGAGATCCGAATATACCAGAAGTCCGCAGATCAAGTCGTTTCAACAATTGAAGGACACCTGACATTGTCTGTAGATTGTCATTCATCATGAGTTCAAGACAGTTCCACCAATTGGAACATGAAGTAATAAAGATCTACAAGAATATGAAAGAGGATTTGAGATATCCAATGGAAGAGTAGGCATATCTTGAAAGTATAGATTTATTGTGTTGTCAACTTGTTATTGTACTGAACAATGCTTGAAATTTATAAATGTTGTTGGTTATCTGAAATAATGAAGTCTCTTATTGTGTTTGAGAAATTATTGCATTTTCTGATTTGCCATGCATGTAGACCTTCATGAGTGCAGTTATGCTGTTCTGTAGAACAGTAGAACATGTTGTACACATAATTTTCAAGTGCGCCTACAGCAGTGGTCAATGCATATAATGAAAAATGAATATTTTTATCATAATGCATGGAATTAATCATGGATGGGTAAATCTCTCTAGGAAAACCCGTGGACGTGTCGATTTGAAGCATAAATGCATGATTTGAATAGTTGTAAAAATTACAAACCTAAACCCCATAACATGAATCCCAACAAATATCAATTAAGAAAGAACCACCCATTACCAATTAGTGCCCTGTAGCCAACTATAGATTGACTTATTTCCAACCAAGGCTAGAATGTTTTTTTTTCATCTTTTCAAAGTTGGGACTAAAAGTTCATGATAAATGTTTTAAATAGTGCACCAAAAAGTAGAAAGTGGTAAATGTAAAAGTAGTTTTTTGAATGATCGGTATTGGAAGGGTCTAGAGATCGGCTATGGGTCTTAAGCACTTTTTCCCTTTCAAAAGTCATAGTAATTTGAATTCATGTGATAGAATTACCAAAGTTTTTGCAATCCTCATTGTTTTCATCAACACACCTCCAAAAATATTTTCCTTGCATTCTATTGCTTCAAATTCATCCAAATTCCATATTTGGTTGGTTACAGGTGGTTCTACCTTATTTTGATTTTGGATTAGAAACCTGTGTAACAGTGTAATTCTAACCCAATGAACCCATCCGTGCCCGAAAAGGCGACAGGGCGGGGACGTGTGTCCCGCCCCGACTAGGCGGGGATTTGTCGAGTCAAGGCGAGGACGGAACGGGGCAGGGTGGGGATGAGTTGAGGCACATCCGTACCCTGCAGAGGCTGCGCCCCAACTATGTCCGCGCCCATCTGAGGCTAGGGCGCGGACGTAGTCGGGGCGGGGACTATAAAACCCTCTCGGGTCTTTACTTGTCTTTGCCAAGTCGACGCCCTATGCCTCACACCCTTGTTTGCGCAAGAAACTTTTGGACGTGAGTTTGGTGGGTGACTGGGCTTGGCCTACATACCACACCCGGTTTTTTTATTTTCTTGAAAGTTTTGGTGGTGCCAAAATATTGTATAATGGCAAGAGAAGGGAGTCCAACACGGGTCCGCGCTCGGTGTTTGTGGACTTGGATGCATTTCTTGAGGCGGTACCTAGAGTCATGAACAAATCAATGACTTCGGGGTCATCCAGCAAGTCGAAGCGCAAAAGTCAACCAAATCCTGACTTCCCCCCCCACAAATATGTGCTCGAAGCTAGAGCAGTAGCGGTGATTTTTTTCACATGACGAAGCTTTGGAATGTTGTGCAGAGAATATGTGAAGTACAACAAAGAAGGATACCACAAGTTGGGTGCTGAATTGCGGCGAGAGTTGGAAACCAAATTTAGAGCATCCGAGCAATTCAACAATTATCAGGATTACTCGTTGCATTCTGAGTGGTTGGATAAGCAGGTGTCATAGCTGACTACCAATATTGTGGCGAATTGGTGTTATCACGCGAAGAAGAAGGAGGATGGTAGTGATTGGGACATGCATGAGAAGGAATTTGCTTTGAGATTGATGCAGATTTAGAAGTTCTCCTAGCAGCACTTTTCGTCGCGTAGAAAGAAACAAGCACCATGGAAAGCGACGCTTGAAGACCAAATACGTGCTCACTGCGTGAGCGGAACTTTCAAGTGGCTAGAAATTTGCGTGAAAGTGATTCCCATGCCAAACCAAATTACAACTGATTCATATAAAATTGTCACGAAGGTGGTGCTCACAAGACTGCAAAGCATTTCCAATTGGATCTTCTTTGCCGGGAAGTCTTTGAAGACCTCAAATGAGAAGGAAAAGCACAAGGATATTGTGAGTGAGGCGGWGGGGTGTCCAGTGATACATCCTGGTATCATACAACTTGCATACATACATCCGAAAACAATGGAAGGCTACACGCTATGGTGAAATGGAGGTTCATTAATTTGTTTCTGGGCCAAATGCAATTCAAAGGTAAGCGAAGCATTGGACATGGACGACATCACAAGACAACATGATACGGGGTCGACGCAGGAAGAACTTGGTTGGGTTGCAACGTATTGCAGAAACCGCGTGAACTTGGCTCTCTCATTGCTTGTCACCGTGGGAAAATGTTATGAAGCTCAGTATTTACAAAATGCCCTGACTCCGTTTGCACCCCAACTGAATCACGTCCGCGCCCTGGCAAGCATACGTCTGCGCCTTCATTGACGTCCGCGCCCTGGCAAGCATACGTCTGCGCCTTCATTGACGTCCGCGCCCTGGCAAGCATACGTCTGCGCCCTCATTGACGTCCACGCCCTACCGCTGACGTCCGCGCCTTGGATCCTAGTTGGTAGCTAGGTGGCATCACAGTTACAACCACATCACCTATTTTTTTAATTAAAAAAAGTCAACTTACTGTTGACCACATTGGACAGGCGAGACCTTTATCGGACGGGCGAACCAGACGTCCGTCCGGTATGACAACCCTGTTCAAGCGTAGGTTTCTTCACAACACCCAAACTTTGTAAGATAACATGGGTAATTGTCCCGAGAAATTCTAGTATGTTGTTGTAAGCCTAAAGTATCCAGATTAACTCCCTTTTGTCTATCCATCCAATTCTCTCTCTCTTCCAAATATGTGTCTTATTCAGAATCCACACTGGATCCGGCATTTTTAATCTTCTAATTACATCTCATCTTACTAATCTGGTTTGTGATTTCTCTATTTTACCCTTAGAGGGTCAGCCTTTGATCTTGTAAAGAGGTAGGGACTTACCACTTATCTTCCTCACAATCTCTCCTCTCTCAATAGAACACAAACAGTGATGGTATACTATTGCAACAAGATTGATAAGAAAATGTCCTTGTCGCAACGTAAATTTTTTATTTTTTCTGGCTTACCTAAAAGTTAGAACAAAAACTAGTAACTAGGGATCTAGATCCAATTAGGAGGCAGAAGAAAACTAAAAATAAATGGCAATAAAAAGGTCGTGGGTCAACTAGATTTCATCCAATCAGAAGTAGTAGTGGACGGAAACCGCACCCAACTCGGATTAGGGTTGAACAAAATCYAAGACGACCAAACCGGAATCAGTCATAATGACTAATCAAGGGTCCTGAGATTATATATGGATTGAACCTTCTAGTTGCATCCCTCTTTTTTTCTTGCTCTCTAGAGGCATCTTTGTGTTTTTGTTTTCTGCCCAAAAGCTTTTCCGTGTTGGAACTTCGATGTGAGTGTGTAGAGTGGACATCTTTTGTGCGTGTGTGTTGCAGGTTTCTTCCGGTTGAGATTGGAGAGAGAAAGTGAGGAACGGGACGTGCGGCTAGGTTAAGAATGGATTTGAGCAGGGTCAGTTTGTGTCCATGCCGCAACTACATAGGACAAGAGTAGGACCATCTAGCTCCTACGCTATCAAGGTGAAACTCCATAAGGTGATTCCGGTCATTCACTCAATGGAGCTAGAGAAGTCCAAACTCATGGATGATCTCACTTCCATGGGTTGCTTAGGGTTTTCAGAGAAACCCAGTGGCTTTAGAGAAGAGCAGATTGTGAAGGAACTCTTGGGCAAACTGTCCAATGAGTTCGACAACACCATACAAGGGATTCTGGGGCTCTGGATTGAGGAATTGTAGAGAGGAGTGTATGGTTTCCAATTAAGAGGATTAGGAATGGCGGGCCCGAAGGACAATTTCATCCGAGACAAGTTCCAGGATGCTGGCAACCTAAAGGACGCATATGCAATCGAGGATTGTGTAGACGACCAACACTGCTGACTCTTGCAATTCTTGATTCCGATCATGCATCCGGAGAAACCAACAAGGGTAACGATAACCCTCGGAAATACAATTTTTGGTGCCTTGAGCGGAGACCGGAAAGTTGATTGGGCCCGGATAGTTTCCGATCTGGTTGCCCAACTCATCACTAGAGTTGGAAAGAGTAGGCCACTCTCGTGTGTCCCTACCTCTTCCATCTCTACCAGGAGTGCTAACTTCTCACCAACGGAGAGGAGAAGGTGTAGAGGACTCAAGAGGTCTTCCTAAAGTACAGAAAATCAGAGATGGATGACGAAGTCCAATTTTGATTTTGGATCGGATCCGGAAATTGAGGAGACGAGGAGGAGCCTCTGATACCACCAATCAAGCGACAGAAGATGACGTCTCCACTCGGGCGAGGGAAGCCTTCTAGTCACAATAAGTTGGCCACGGAAGCTAGACCGGAAGTCGAGAAGACGGTTTTGGAAGAAGAAGAAATGGATCCCAAAGATCCATTTAATCAACTAATCACCATCCTTTGCAATATAAAGGTAGATTGGAAGGTCAAGAAGAAGATCCTCACTGCGATTGGAAAGCTGGTGGATGCACCACCAGACTGCACGCTACTAGAGAAGGTGGATGACTACACCGTGGATCCGGTCAGCTTCTAGAGACAGGAGGCTGAGATCCGCACATTACAAGAGGAGGTAGATACATTGAAGGTGGATCTCTTTGCCTTCAAGGAAGATCCAGCTGCCAATTGGGGGATGGCAGAAAAAACTCGTAAAGTAGCCAAGCAAGTGAAGGCCACTTTGAGGGAGACCGGAGCTGTCGTCGCCAAAACCAAGCTGTTTGATGAGAACATGCACAAGGAATAGAAATTATCCGACACTTGGATAGTCTAAAGTCTCTCACTCTCTCTGACTTTGTTGAGCAKGTCAAAGCCACAATGAAGGAAACAAGGCAAGCTATGGATTGGATGGAGGAGTGCAGCCGGAAGCTGATTGAAGCTATGTGCTCCAAGGGAATCCATCTCTCAGATTTCTCGCTTCTGGATTCATTCCTAGATGCACTAGTTGCCGGGGAAGGAAAGGATAGGACTCCAGAGTTGAAGAAACCAGAGAACAGGACTACGCCAACTAATACGCCAAGTTCTTGGATTGATTTGGAGTCGACACCTGGATCTAGTCTAGGCGCCCCAATTCCTAGCTCTGAGGAGGAATGAAATCGGAACTTGAAAGAAATATTTGAGCAGATGGAACCCAAGGCCAAAAGTCCCACAATAGGATCTGTAGTGTAGATAGGATTGTGCATGAAGTTAGGAAAATTAGTAAAGAAGAGGATCTAGACTAGTAGTGTTAGAAAGGTCCGATAATCTAGTTGAGAAAGCATCTGACCTTCTCGGGCCTTTTTGCCTTTTTGTACTTTTGAGTTTTGTATATAAACCAGCCTTCCAACATGAGCTAGGAGTCTTTTTCTTTTGCAAAACTACATTCATTAAAAACTTACACCTCCATTCTCAAGCAAACTACTTTTTTTTTTGCATTACTACATGTTTGCTTGAGAATGGAGGTGTAAGTTTTTTGGATGGGTCCGGGCTTGGTTCAAGACTCCCATCCAGCCAAATAGATTGGACTAGATAAACGGTTCAAGTTTAGTAAAAACGCTTGTCGAAGTTGAGCAAGAAGCTGGAGCATTGGGTGGAACGGAAAGTTTAGGTAAAGACGGGACGCTCTTCCCGTTTGGTCTCTTTTCCGGCTCAGCTATCGCTTTTTTGCCTACTTATTCCGCATGTTCTCTATATGAAGGTGCTGTTGACTAAGATAGAAGGGCCTTCAGTCCTTCAGGTTGCAGATGCGTTGGTACTAGTGCAATCCGCTTAACAAAAGTCCCCTCAGCAAAATGTGATTCCGTAAAGTGGCATAAGTCCATTGAACATCATATTTATTAATTTGGAAGATCTGGAACTTCCCAAGATAATACTATCCATTTGTAGAACCAAAGAATCAAGTATAGTTGAATTAAATTTAATTTAAAAGGATCTAATTTCTTATGGTGGAAATTGGAATTTCATTAGAATGACAACTCTCAGCAAAAGAAGAAGAATAACCACCATCATAATTGACTAATGTGAATGAAGATTTTGTTAGAGATAGTTGTACTGTCGATGGTTTAGGATATATAATATGAATTTTTAACCATTACTTAAATACTAGACCATAGCTATTAATATGTATATTTCTTGTATTTTTTATCACCCTATTGAGTTAGGGTATACTGCAAGAAGTGTGTACATGTAAGACTAATTGGAGGTCCGGGTTCAATTCCTGTTGACTTCCATCTCATTAAGCCGTGGGCGCTATCTTGATGTTGAGCTAGAGTTTATACTTTAGATTACACACATAAGTTTTACTAATTTTTTGTATCTCAAGTGAATATGTCATTGTATAGTGTGGATGTTCTACAAATGATAGATGATGGCGATAATGATTAATTTCCATATAAGTGCAAATTGTGACTCTTCACAAACACCAAGTCATGAGCTGAAGAGTTGATTGCATGAGGCTAGTTTTTCCACTCAGATGGTCTGAGTTCAATTCCCATTGAATTTGTTTGAGCAACTAAGAAAAATACATGACTTGGTGCTGCTAATGAGCTATGCGGGCAGGAAAGTTGTAACAACCAACTCGGCCCCTATCCGAAAATGTGACAAATGCTTAACAGCTTAACAAAATAAAATAGTGGTTTCACTCGCTATTTGTTTTTCCAATCTTACCATGTTTTCAAAACAAAATTACAAAGTGAAAAATGACGGACAAAGATGTCAACGTACACACCACAAAAATGTATAATACAATAGTAGATACATTACAAAAAAAAATGATCTTACTCAAAAACATATGATTTGTCACAATTTGATTTAATAACTGTATATTCAAATATAAAATCAATAAAAAAGTCCAAAGAAATTAACATAAATACTGCATGAAATGTATAATGAAAACCTATGTGTATTGAAAATAAATAACAATACCTCTTGCCGCGCAAGATTTTTAAAAAACACCATATAGGAAACAAATATGAAATCAATAAAATCAAATCTTAACACTAATCAATACCACGTACTATAGATTTTGTGATATAAAATTGCGTTAACCCTCCTCACTTATTTGAAAGCTAATTAGTAGAAAATTCAGTTTTTCTATTGATTTGGTTGCGTTGATTCAGTCACATTTTGACAGAAATCTGTTGATTTCAACAGATTTCTGTCAAAATGTGACTGAATCAACGCAACCAAATCAACAGAAAAATTGAATTTTCTACTAGTGATAGACAACAAAATAAAACATCAAATCCAAACCAAAAAATTGGACATTCATATACAATAAATTATATCTATAGTTCCTCTTACATGCTCAATCAGAATTATAGGACGACAAACTCCTTTTGATGACCTCAACTTGTGCAGTTGGAATTTTAAGAACACACTCCACTGTGCTTTTCTTCACCCTAGACTTCCATGCAATTACCAATGAGTTGGTGTTCTTCCAAACTGGAATTTGGAACTCATCCACTTTCCAACACAGTCCTTTGGTGGAGTCCCAACCCACATACATTTCTTGAATATTACGCTCTTGTGACAGAGGGCAAAAGTACTGAATCAACACACAATTTGGATGATCCGGGTTTGTGAAAAGATCAGACAATAACTTTGCAATCCATATCGGCTTAAGATCACCATCGAAAGGTAAACAGCAACAAAGTACCCTCCGTAAAGATCACGGGCCACATGAAAAGATGGCAACGATCGATTACGAAGGATCTCCACTGCTTCATCTGCAGCAAATCCCTCATGTATCTCACCATCATCGTCAAGTTCATCCACTTTTGCCAGCTCAACTCAAGAAGAAGGCCAAAAGCCATCCTTCAACGATGAAGACGGTTCAATTGGCTCCTTCAATGTTGCATTTAGAGCCTATCAATACAACACCAAGTGTTCAAAGCGCCTCCTATATTGTCCGCTTCCATTTTCATTGCATAAGGTCTCCCAATACTTGATGAACCCTAAGAGCCTCTTAAAAATGTCGTCTACACTCCTCAATGGTAGAGGAACCACGGGTTTTGACTCTCCGCAAGGCCATAGACTTTGTCCCTYGAAATCTTCTCGCTACAAATTGATATCTTCTTCTAGGAGCCGTTCATTGCTTCTGCCGTAAAACTTTTATTTCATGATTGGAATGCCCGTTGCGCTCAAATAGAACTTGAGTTGTTGTGCCTTCGTATGCCCAACAAGTGCATCCTCCCCTTCACATATGGAATCTTCAATGAAAGCCATGAAATCAGGCACCTCCTCTACAAGATGAGGGATTGTAGGCACAAAATCTACATCCACAAATGACTTCATAAAGGATGGAAGCGTGGAAAAGTTCTCCTTCTTCAACTGCATATTCCATCGCCCAAACAAAAAAAATGTCGTCATGAATATGGCCGACCAACATGAACTCACATGGACCTTGCGGAAAATCTTGTTTGCAACAAAAAGGGACCAGAATGCAAAAACAAATCTCATCTTGTTGTCTCCTGTGGCATTGTCCATTTGAACATGAAAAATGGAGGGAAGTTGAGTGGCTTCAACTAAAACTTTGAGAGCTAGACGAAGTGATGATTTGCACATTTCAGCCTTTTTAAGTACATCACTGAATAAAGGAGTGGAGCCAAATCCAACAAATAATTCACAAGATGTATACTGTGGAGGGAGTTCCAGGTCTCGAAGAAGTTTGGCAAAAGACTCAACGGTATAATTGGAATTGTACAAAAATATGTCTAATCCACAATGGGCGTAATGTACATCACCATGCCCGTGAGCAATCATACCTGTCACTAATACTGAAAGTTTCATGAGGCTGTCAAGCTGTTTGCTCTTGTGAGAAAACACATGAGAAGTYGTCTTAGCATGATCCATTTTGTCATGCATGATTGTCAAGTACTCATGAGGGTAGGCACGCACYTTATCTCGGTTGGCATAATACTAGTCCCAATGTCCATGAGCTAGAGCTAAATGCCTCTCTAATTAGTGGTTCCACTTGCATTGCAAACCCACATACAAACCCCTTTTAATTAAAGCATTCGATCAGCCTATCGCATTTATCACAGTGAGCAAAATTATCTCCCGGCTTCTTTGCACTATACTGAGGGAAGTTCATCGTCTGGATCTTGCTGATATTAGAAGCTGAGACCTCTTTCAACCCAAAAATAGCATTTGCTTTGTTCACATGAGGAATGGTTTCCTTCCAAGTAAAGTTGGCCGGCAAAACTATGGACATCATTTTCTCCCCAGACGGAAGTGTGTGCGTACGATGAGGCATGTGGTTCGCAGACTTTTCAAGCACACACTTCAAAGTCGCTGTCGCTTGCAACCTGTGATTATGAGGCTTCGGCATACCCAAATTACCATGTTGTTGCGCTTGTTCTCTTTTTGCAGCATATTGCTGAAAATGGTGAAACGTGGTCTCCGATGCACCCGAAATATGCCTCCAAGCCAACATACATACATCAATACCTTCAACAATTACGACTCTCTTCTCTTCAGCGTTCCGATGTACCTGGCCATGTACATCTAACTTCATGTAATCATGTGGTACCGGAATTCAAACGTTGTCTAGTGGTACATTCACTCTTGGAAAGCACGGATTTCGGCCCTCAGAAAAGGTTGGACACAGTTGCTAGAGCAACAATTCTTGCTTGAAATAGAATTGATGGACTCCTTCGTAAGTAAGCTTGTGGCCTTTACACAAGTTTCCTGTAGATGGTTTCTTATGATGCTTGTAAACGGCCGTTTTCCCGAAGACGATGGCCGTGCAAGATTGGCCTGTTYGACATCATACTTGWAAYGAACTTCGTGATCATGGAGACTTCCTCCATTCAAGTATGTCTGCTTAATTGGCCATGCAAGCAGAGAGTACTTCCATTCATCACGTACAGYCATAGGATCCAATGACTTGGAGATTTAAAAGGCCACAAACAAATCTCCTAGTGGTCCAKTGCATCYGAGGACRAAGTCGAACCTAACGCTATGACAAATTCCCTCCACCAYCGGTAATCCRACCTCATTGTAAAGTGTCACGACATTAGTCATCCATCGWTCTCGCGGAATGCCTTTGCAATTAGGAATGTGTACGACCTTTTYGGAGACATTCACRGTTTCTCCTTCATCTGACAAGTAATTAGAAATTTCTTTCGGCTAGTGCCTCCACAATAACTGCACATTCAAAAAAAACATATCGCCATTGAATAGAAGCAATACATGATTGTATCAAAATTGGAAATGAAGACGATGCGGTTAATGAAGTTCAATAGTTATTTTATGAGTCAATTTGAGTTGAAAAGCAGGTCTTCTATTAATGGAAACAACTTAGGATCTAAAAATATCGTATGAGGGCATTTCAATTAGTTTGGAATAAATGATGAGCAAGAGAGATTGTGGAAAAAAAATAATTGTATAGATTTTCATGATTTCCTATACAGATCACGGTGCACATGCAATATTTAAAAGTCAGCAAGACTCAGTAGTTGTAAGTGCAATTCATGGTGATAGCAACCATGAATGAGAAATGAAATCCACCTAGGATTAATACAAAACTTCATTTCATTGAAATAAAGTGTTACCCCAGAGACCAAGAGAAAGAGGATTGAAAACACACTAAAGACTATACGGTTTTAGTACATGGAGTTTGTGACCAAARGTTCTTGTTACAAGACATACACTAGTTTAATTCAACTCGCCTCAAGTTGAATGATGGATTYTGTATCAGGGATAAGATCCCAGGAGCTCAAATTCTCACAACGTAGTACAGTAATCCAGATTAAGAAAGTTTTTAGAAGTGTAATAATTCACGTTATCACAACATCTCCATGCTGAAGTGCTTCAACATAACGGTGTTGGATAGACATCTAAAAAATCAGTACTCATCTACTTACATCATGGAAATGGGTCCTAGAAGGAGTATTCAATCCGAATCGAGTTAGACAGAGTTATAGAGTACATTGCGATCAGTTATTTCTGAAACGCACTAATTAGGGCCAAGGTGAACTGAATCCATGGCTCTACCATTGAGGAAAAACCTGAAATGTTCTATTCTCCACACATGATAGAATTTGTGAGATCTGACTTTGTATTCACCATTGGAGGCCCCAAATTAGTCAGATGGAATGACGTAGGTAATTTGATTGGCTCCAATATAGGGGCTATTTTATTAACTTTCACCCCTGAAAATATTGGGAGTGGTTGAGCAAAGGAGACAGTCCACCTTGACCTTGAACAAGGGGGACTCAAAAACGTACTTAAGAGGTTCGGGTTTAAATTCCAATAGGTATCATTAACAATATATTTATAAGCTCAGTTGAACTCGACTCGGGTTGAACATGCTTTGATATGGGAAGAACCATCAGAGAATTCGTGAACATTTGTTTTTTCATGGATTGGTCAATCAACTCGACTTGGGTTGAAATGTTTTGTTATTATGGAAGGCTTATAAATGAAACTAAAATTATTCATTTGTGTACAGGTTTTTCAACTCGAGTCGAGTAGAAATGACGTAGCATATTGCCTTTGATGATAATTTAGCATAGCTAAATTCACTGAAGCTGAGTTCATATGCAGACTTTAGAGTACAGTAACAAGTAATCGCTGTCCACTTAGAATGTATGATCTGTAATTTCCGGCGACAATATCAAGATGACTATCAATTGCAAAAAACAAAACAAACTGAACTTGGACATAATCTAGTGACAAGCACAATAAAAAATCGACTCATAAAATAGCTACTGAATGTWTTAAAAATACAACAGATTTGTCCGCCATATAGTTGCACAGAGATTGTCAAAAGAAATGACACTCTATAGCATTCACAAGCACACGGTCGGTTTCAATGCTTCAGTAATGACTTCACAACATATCAAAGAGTGTACATTCTGGAATGCAAGATACTTTTCCAATTCAAAGTAAACTATACCAATACCCCCTGTGCCATTGCCACAACCAAGTAATAAAACTAAAACTAATTTTCTAATATCTTGATTCATAAAGACTTTAATATTCAATAACTTCAAACCGTTAGTCCTAACATTAGAGAACAAAATCCGTGCACCTCTTGTTGCCGAGGCCTTTTCAATGGTACCCAGGTCGTGGCCGGCATGTGCATGGTCCGAGAGATCTCAACGTAACAAATAAACAAAACATAGCAGAGCAAACAACCTATCTGAATGGATACATAAGTTGTTGAAGAAGTGAATGCAACAACGTCCACAACGGAGAATTCACACGCTGACACGCCAAACTCCTTGCAAGCAAAAGCAATGAAAGGCAAAGTAGTCGATGGGCCAGCAGTGGAGAACAAACGCAAATGAAATGAGCGGATAGGTGCACCGTATGCGCGTAGACTATCGTCACAACGCGGTGGTTTTGGCAGGTATTCCAAACCGTCATCTCAGACAGCCGCACTCATTTGAGGGATTTGATTCTAGGCTTTAATTACAGACTCCATTCCCCTCAAAATCTTAGGCCGCAGTGGAACCGCTTATCATTGGAAGATGCTCTTTTCAACTTTTTGCGGTTTAGAAAAGTAGTTGATATTTAATAAGACAGATACATAGGCAACATAGGCGACAATTTTATTCTTAGAGAGTAATTTCCATAGGTCTTTGTTTATTTATATATGACATTGGAATGTACAGCATGGTGAGTTTGTTATTAGTTAGGCTGCGCAGCTGCGCATAATATAACTCCACAAGCCTAAGGCCTTTTCTTTAATATTATTTATTTTACTATAGAATTGGCAAATTTGAAACCCTATTTACTGCTGGTTGGAACCGAGTGAAGTCTACATCAAACAAACAARAAAATAACATTCCAGAAGTTGTAAAATTAAAATTTGGATTCAACCCCTAAGTGCTCAAGGCACCAAAATGTCTTCTTAAAAGAATTTCGAAATTGGGAAAAACCTGAAGGAGTTGCTATTTTTGATAGTTGTATTTATTGTACATGTCTATCAAGGTCAAGCTTTAGCATCAAAATTCCAATTTGAAAAATAAATGACTATGATTTTTCTACTCAAGATTTTGTGCAAGGATACCCTGTGTAATCTTGACATTTCCTAACGTTGAGGGCTTCTGAAAATGAGACTCAAAAAAATTTAGGGTTTAGGGTTTAGAGTTCAGGGTTTATATTTTGAGAGGCTATAAAGTAGTTGGAGTTGTGCATGGTGAGACCAAATAAGTTCATATATTTTGGGTGACAAACTTTTTAGATTTTTCATGCAATGAATGGATTGAAATTTGTTTAGTAGTTTTGACACCCTCTTGGTTGAACATTATAATGTTTTAATTCATAAGTGATATTGTTGTGTTTTCTTTTCCAATGCAATGTCTACCATGACTACCTTCTTTTAAATTTTGTATGGTTACAACTCAAAAAATATGATAGAATTTACGAAAATGTTGATTTTTTATTAAAGTTTGAGCAAATTTAAAGAAGTTCAAACAAGCCTTAGGTATTTAGGGGTTAAACTCTATAAATTCAAAGTAGACATGGTACATATCGCATACAAAAAGAAAGCAAAGCAATATCACTTGTGCGGTATAATGTAATTATAATCTGTAATAATATTTGTGTTTAACTTTTAACCCCTAAAGGATGCATTTGTCCATTCAATGGACAAGCTAGATTTTGGGCATGCATATAAGGTCTCAATCATTGTCTTCATTTGTTGAAACTTTTTGTGAAGATAGAAAATCCGATTAGCTTCATGGAATTATAACTTTCTTTTCAATCAATGCCCAGGAACAAAAGTTATGGCCAAAACAACTCAACACAAGGGATGGGAGGGGATAGAAAGCAAGAAAATATATATTCAAAATATTGAATTTTAAATCTACATTTTTTTTCTCATTTATTATATTTTTTGCATCATGTGAAGCATTGATTAATTCCATTGGGATTTGTTATGAGGAAAGTATGGACAATCTTGTGTTTTGGGCAATTGGAGCATCTCCTTGAAAAAACAACTTGTAGGATTCATTTATGAATGCAATTTTTACAGTTACAAAAAGAAAAGAATTCCACAAGCTTTAATTTGAATGCTAGAACAATTACGCCATTGGGATTAGTGTATTTTAGAGATATTAAAAAATTAGACTTTCTTTGTTTTTATATCTACTTCCACTGAATAATTTTTTGAAGGATTTAAAAGTACTTTTTTTGTTTTTTCTCCCTACATTCTAAACACAATTTTCCACCATAAAGATTTACAGCTCAAAACTCCATAGTGCAAAAAATAAAAGTTAACAAGGTTCAAAGTCAAATAATCTAGTCCAACAATGTGTTGCAAAACCAATTTGTTTCACTTTAAACGCAAATATGTTGCAATTTGTGTGTCCAAAAATGATGAAACTTTTATCACACATCCTCATACAATTAGTTAGGTGTGAGATCCTACAGTTAGATTTGCCAAATAAAAACAGTTTCCAATTTTTTTTACCATTTGCTATAGAAATGGCATTTTAGAGTGTTTTTGAAGAAAACAAAAGCCTTGGTCCTTCTAGGATTCATGGTTTTATCTAAAAATAAAAAATAAAAATTTGAAATGAAAAAAAAAAAAAGTTTATCCTAAACCCAAGTTACAAGTTTATCTCAAACCGATTTTTAATCCAAGCAGGCTTAAGGTTTTTCATCCATATATGCCCAAGGCACTAAAATATGGCGTTAGCAAAAACTCAAAGTAAAATTGAACTATTTTGTATGGTTGATATTCTAGGAGTCAGAGTTCTTTTCAAGCTTTGCAATCAAMATCCAAAATCAAATTTTGGAAATAAGTTAGAGTGTTTTTTCTATTTGAGAGTTTGCRCAAGGGCAAGATACTAGGARGCTCTAAAATGGAGCATGTAATATGTTGTCAKCATTTTTCATGTAAATACTTGCATGAGAAYATTTTTACCACTGAGTTTTRAGGCAAAACAAAACAAAATTAATGAGGTATCTGAYGAAAGAGGTTTCATATTTGTTRAAGAAGTTTTAAKTTACTTATGAATTCCATTAGAAATGTTATGTYGTAGGTCCTACTTATGTTCTAGGTCTTTTGAAAAGGTTTATTTGGAACTTTTAAGAAAAAAAGGCAAACGCAAAGAACACAATTGACGCTTGCAGTGTGAAATGTTTTTTTCCTTTATTCATTCAATGACTATCAAAGTTCAGTTTCATGGTTTCGGGTTGAGGTTAATGAGCTTCTTGTAGTGTTTGTTCATAATTCTTGTCCTGTTTTATAGTGTCCTACCTTACCTAGTGCATTGTAGAATTCCCATAGTCTCAAGAGCTCAAGTAAATGAGACCCAAATGCACCAGGAATGATGTAGTATTAGATCTTTGACACAATATGACATTGAAAATTTATTTTAACTCATATATTGCCTTCAATATGTTTTCAACAAGGATGCTTCAAAATTGCCATTTCTGGAAGGAGTACCATATTCTAGGAAAAATAATCATTTCCAAACTCATATACTTGCAGAATCTTCTAGTATTCAAGTTCTAGAAGACGTGGAATGAGCCTCCAAAATTCTCACTGAGTACATCCCAAGGTTTTAGTGAGTACATTGCCAAAAATAATTTATTGTAACCCTTCCTAAAACCATTCACGTTTACGGTAACGAGCTTAGATTTGCATCAGRAAATGCCCAACATAATGGTTTAGGGTTTTCGATGGATTCATATTTGAAGTCAATTTGCCTACGAAGTCATATATTTTCAAATCATTTTGATTTTTTCATCATGAAGTCCAAAATAATAAGTAGAAAGAAATAGCTAATGTTTGAAAGCACTAAAGTATTAATAATTTTGCATTTACGAATTGATAAAGGTTAATCCCAATAGTCATAGTTCTATCAAAAGCAGTGTACATCCAAAGTTTCTTCATTATTTGAAAAATATTTAAACATAATGGACTTTAAAAATTTTTAAGGTAGAGAATCCATAATGGCCTACACACTAGAATTCCTCATAACTTTTGACTCATTGATGAAAAAAATATGTTTAGAAGCTCGTCTCGCTCTTATAAAGTTAGAGAAATGCCATATTTAACTACTTTTGGACTATTGAAAGTCCAAAATTAAAGATGTACAAAAGTCTCCCGATACATGGTACGGTGTTAGGCAGTGCACCAGGAGATTTCTTGATACATCAAAATTATTTTTTTTGAGGGTGTTGGAAGGCTCTCGGTAGGTCCTTTGAAGCACACAAACATGCATGTCAACATATACATTATCTATGAATGATGAAGCCTTCTTWTGGATGCATGGCAGTACATCGGGAGATATCCAGATACAATGAATTCATATTGGTAAGGGTGCTGCAAGGCCCTTTAGAAGCACAGAAATATGCATCTCAGATAAGAAAGAATCTTTGAATGAGAAAGTGTATGGTACCACTTGGAATGGAGGTGAGGACGTCCGAGAGTTGGTAACTAAGTTGTTCGGAAATCCCTCGATGGAGTGCTAACCTTGCAAGGCTAAGGGGTTCATTTTGTGAGCACTAAACATTTAGGTCATGCATCTTATGGCCCCTTGAGGTGTTCGGTGCCTAAACAATGAATGTGAAGACATTGCCTTACTTGATTTGAGCATAGTAGTTGGCAGTCATTGATATAAACAATTTAGAGCAATGCGGTAGAAGAATGTAAACAGTCATCACAAAACAAAGTCAGTGATAGTGGACTACAAGAAATGAAAATGTATATTAAAAATAGGCACTTAGAGTACACGGAAGACGGAAGCTGTCTTGGAACATTCTAATAATCGCTGAACAGATCAAGTAGAAGCTAGACAGAAAAAAAGAACAGCAAAGCTAGAAAATGGTGGGCATCTGCTATGACTATCTCATGGACTTTGGAGGTTGCCCTAAAGGACTAAGAAGAACACACTGGTCTTCATTCAGAAAACCTAAGCAACCCAAGAAGGCACAAACCACAAAAGCTTCCACAGCAGCTGTTCGTAACTAAACTAAACGACAGAGAACCATGCTTAGAGAATCACGCTGCTACTATCATGCCAGTGAAAAGCAAGCAATGGGAGATCTCCCAATAGCCATGCCACTGTCATGCAAAGCAAAACAAAACATCTGGAGATCTCCCGATAGCCAAGCCACTACGACTCTGAACCAAACGAAGCATCGGGAGATCTCCCGATAGCCATGCCAGTATAATGCCAAGTAAAAAAATGCACCGGAGGGCGCCAAATGGCCGTGCCAATATCACAACATAGATAGCATCAGAAGATCTCCCGATTGCCGTGTTAACCACAATACGGTAGTCCATCAGGGGTCCACCTCGTTTGACCTATTTAAATTTGCAAGGGCAGCTTCCCTACTTTTTCTGGGAATAGTCCGTGATTTTGGGTTCACAATCTTAGACCAATTTGCGTATACTACACAAGATGCGTCCACCCAAGTGGGAGGTGTGTTCTCAACAACCCATTTTCCGTACCAACAATTCTGGTACCTCAACTTCAACGTACTTTCGGGGTTATCTGGTCTCCAATATTGGAGCAAGAATTTCTCCTTGTTCTCATGTCCTTCCTCTCTGCAAACCTCAGACAGTGCTCTTCCTTGCCAGACTTCACAAACTGAAGGATCTTTGGGTCGGAGCAGAACCCAAGAACCAGGGTGAATATCAAGCCAAGGATTGAAGCTTTCTAGAGGTGCCTCATTTGCAGGTCCGCAATAAGGTTCAAACTCCTCTTCCTCTCGAATCACGTCTATAGGATTGGGCGTCGACCCCTGCGAAGATGATTCCTCTCCAATTGTTCTTCGGCCAGAAGCCTTCAACCAATTTTGAAGGACAATTAGGAAGAGGCTCCTTCAGCTCACGCAGCACACGTTCCAATACTCTACATATGGAGCGAAGGCGATCGCAAATCCCTTGCATCTTGACATTCCGTTTCTCCAGAAGTCAATATACTTCTCCAGGCCTAACAGAATCAAACCCTTGTTCATGGTTGCTTTCCGTGCTACTTCCATTGCCTTCTCTTGATTCCTTGTCGCTTCCGGAACTTCACTGCTCCACATGGGCTTGAAAAGAACAGGTTTACGGCAGCCCCAAGGAAGCTGCAGCCGACCCCTGCGATCTATCCTCCACAGGCATCTAGAAGGTCTATCTAATGGTAGCCACTGCGAATCAACTGCTGACCTTTTGAAATTCATGACGGGCACTCCATGACTGTCCACATAGAACCGGAAGAGGTGCATCTCTCCCAAACCAATGAGTTTAGATGTGCTACTACGGAGATAACCCTTCAGAAACTCCTTGAAATCCGCCACCTCTTGGATGAATTCCGGCATGAATGACAATTCCTGTGATTCCATGAAGGCTTTCATAAGGTACGTGACTACAAATGTATTCGTGCTCTTCAAAGCCTTGGAGAGGTGGCTGAAATATGCGTCAATGTCCTCGTGAGTGTGTCCAACTAGTAGAAAACCGACCTGAATTTCCTTGAATACTCCTCGTGCAGTCAGCAAGGACAAGAACGCCATGAGGTACTGATTCTTGTTATTTCTAGTGGAGTTGTCAAGCTGAAGATAAAGATTCCTAGGAAGGGGGCGAGATCCACGTCGGGCATCCTCAGGAACCAATTTTAGAATGTCCATGTACCTAGATTTGCTTCTAAGTAGTACCTCGAACATTGCATTTGCAGGCGGATATGGGAAGAGGTCTCCCGTCTCCCAAATTGGCGGACCTTCAAGTCGACAAAAGAGTCTAGCCAACGAAGAAATGGTGAAGTTCGAGTCGGACGGCCAACACGTTGCCCCGTAATGCGCATATGCACCGTCCGCATGACCATGAGCCACCATACTAGTCACACTCATGGGAAGCTGACCCAATCCATGTATGGCCTTTGTCGTCACACGCATTTTTGGAAGAGTCGTCTTCCTTGTATCCATTTTGTCGTGAATGATGCACAATATTTTGTCAAGGTTCCTCTTTGACTCCTCATGCCACGAGGAATACAATCCACGGCAGGCTGTTTGATGTTGCAAATGTTCAGTTCTCTGCTTCATGAATTCCACGTATTCTGAGCTTCTTGTCGGTGACCTCTGAATGAATTGCGTAAGTTTGTCGCATCTTGTACACTTTGCGAAAGAGCTCCCAACAGGCTTAATCGAGACGTTGTTGAAGTGCTCCTTCTTTATTCTACTTACAGTGGATTGACTAACGGGCCGTAGGCCACACTGCACATTTGTCTGCAATTACAAAGCACGCACTCAGCATCAAACGCAGGATGAACGGGAGATCTCCCGACGATGTAAGGATTCAGTCATCCCATGTACAGAAATGCATCGGGAGATCTCCCGATACATTGCACTCCCAGAAATCCCAAAATCATCCAAAACGACAAGAGCAGAGGTTCATCAGAATACCTTGTTGGCATCAGCCTGAACGCGCTTGTAGTTGTTCCCAGCAGGGAGGAACTTTTTTGTGTCCACTCTCCCATTCCCAATGCTTTGCATTTGGTGTGGCATTTGATCAGTAGTGTTGTCAATGATTGCTTTCATTGAACCAGATGCCTGAATAGTTTGAAGTCAAGGACGCTTGATGCCTTTGTTACCGTATGTTGAAGAGATCAAGCCTTGCTTGTACATGTCCATGTAGTTATAAAAGGTGGACTTCGGGACTCCATGAATAATGTACCACGCCATGCCACAAACTCCCGCTCTTTCCAAAGTGATGTATGTCCACTTCCGAGTCCAGTCCACACTGTGTAATTGTCCGCCAACAGCAATTCCATACTGCCGACGCTCTTCAAAAGACTTAGAAAAATATGACCGCCTAACCTTCAACGATTTGTCTTGGGCAAAAAATTGGCAACAATGATTGTCGCAGCATTTTTCCGAATTGAACTTCTGGATTTCATTGTTGCTAGTTTTGCGTGTGAATTGTGTCTCCGAATGAGACAGGGAAGGTCGACAAACAATGAAGCGATAGGGCTAAGGGATCTTGGACATCAGGGAAGGCGGCAAAATGGTCCGGCTGTATCCTTCAAGCGTCGACCATCAGGGAACCAACAACTTGAAATGGGCCACCGAGCGTGGGTCATGACCGCGTCATGATTACCTACAAAAACGTCCAGGACGATCACACCAACATGGCCCTCACCCAAGGTACTACTTTGGAAAACATCATCTGCTCTCCAAGAGTGTATGCGTCCGGACGAAAGTATCACCCCACCCTTGCATCCTTCCGATGAACCTCCAAGCCGTTCCAATCTTCCTGTCGAATAAATGGACTACCATCCACATCAGGATCTCTAGTAAATTTCATGACATCTCCGGCCCTCCATAACACCGTCCGGTTCACAACATGTGAACACGTTTTAAAACCCCTTTGGCAAGGTGTGATCCTCAAATACAGAGCGTCTTCAACAAATACTAATGGCTTCACAAGAACAAATACCCATGGATCCAACGGGATGGGAACTCTGAGACACTCGCTCACCGGTTGCGCCTCTATAACGGACCCTACTCCTACTTTACCGAATCCTCGAAGATAAAGCTTGACCACATTACCAATATTCAACGGTGACGTCCATGCACGAGGATCTTGTGTCTCAGCCTCGTCGATGCTGTTGCCAACGTATGGGGTTATTGCGTCATCCATGGATTCTGAAAAAGAATCCATCGACCTTGCCACACTATAATTGGACTCCATATTGCGGATGAGGGAGACAATTTGAATTTCTGCAAATAAAATGGACCCATTCTGTTAGCAGAGGTTTACTACGTGATAGAGCGAATTGAACGAATTGCCAAGGTCAACCTATACAAATCCATTGTGCGGGTTCCAAAGTTCCAATTTCGAAATAGATCCCAAGCACTAAAAAAAAATTGATAAAAACTGGAAACTAATCTCTATTGAAACCGTAGGGAATGCATTTTCTGGATCAATCAAAATGTCACATAAGACCGATGGCAGTCATACAGACCCGCACAAAATTGTGGTCTCCTCTAAAAGGAGACACCGGGAGTTCTCCCAACGGGTCTCTCAGCTCCACAATATTGAAATCCATCAGAAGGTCTCCCGATAGATCTGTTGGCTCCACGACAGTATTATACATCAAGAGAACTCCCGATGATCCCGTATCCCACTTGGGGAATCTAATTTGTGGGAGATCAACGAACATAGTTATCGGGAGATCTCCCGATGAAGTAATAAGATCTAGAGATTACTACACTCATTCGTAGATGTACCGATAAAGACCAACCGTGTTACAAAAGAAATCCATCTGGATTTATCCCAATGATCCATTCGCCGGCCCCAAACAAATAATTCATGCATTCCAGAACTAATTGCAACGGGAGTTTTCCCAATGGAACAATAAAGTGAAACATTTATTTGATGATACAACGAGAGATCTCCCGATGGAGAAAGTTCGTTACTGAGTCAACGGGAGATCTCCCGTTGATTAAGCAATTCCATACCCTCCTCACAAAAAAACCCTAAAATGCATTCAAAAACTAACTACAACGGAAGATCTCCCGATGGAGCAATGAAGTGAAAAAATTTATTCGTCAATACAACGGGAGATCTCCCGATGGATTGACGATCTCTACTGATTCAACGGGAAATCTCCCGTTGATTAAGCGATTCCGTACATTTCCTGCTCTCGATATGCTTGACCGTACGCGTAATATACGATTATGTGTAAATTCAACAGGGCGAATGCTTCTTCACTTCAACACTAGAACTTCCCGTCTGTGCACACTGTCGATTCGAGGGATATAACCTACTCACCCGACACTAAATTCAACATGGACAAGATCGATGGCAGTCGTAGCCCGCCCAACTCAAGCGGAAATGGTGCACTTTCCAATGGTTCAGACATGCGCACAATCATCATGCTTTGCCAAGACCATAAAATGCGTGACTACACCGAAGAACCGACCGAGACCTATGTCTTGTCCACACATTTTCAATTCACTACATCACTACTACCTGATCATAAACTTGAAGCTATTCATTCTAAGCCTCCTGTGCATTGTCCTTCCCCGCGTTATAGTGCTTCACTATCATGTGCTACAAACAAAAACCTGTCCCTCAAATTCTCCGCCTTGGTACACTAGTAGAGTTAGCACATTATATCTGGGAGCTAATTGACCAGTGCTTGGTGAAGCGTCTTGCGCCTCGAACTTGAAGCGCTAGCCCCAGCCGAGATTACAGATTCCGCACTCCTTTGTCCTCCACTGCTCGCTCACGTCTACAAAGAGAGAATGAGCCCGGTTGGTGGCGGTCATGATTGTTTCTAAATTCCAGAGTTTCCGTTTCCCGCCTCCACATTCCATGGATATTCCGTTCCCAATTTTTGAATTCCCTATGCACACTCAATGCTCGTGCACAACTGTCTGCAAGATGGATCTCAAGATGCTGTCTCCTATTTGAATGTTGACTGCGGCGGTATTTGAAGTCGTGGATTGCTGACAGCACAAATGTCGCGGAATAGTTACGTCGTCCCATGTGCGGGCTCGGGAAGAGGGATTCAATTCTCCATGTCAGCTGCTGTACGTGCGAGCTTTGAAGTTCGATCTTCCGCAGATTCTTCTAAACGGAAACTTCCACTGTGCTATGGTCACTATATAAAAAGTCCCCTTGACAAACCACTTTCGGGTTTTGGATGCTATTTTCAAAGAGTTCCACACGTCAGACTGTTCAAGCGTGTGGCCTCGGAGAGATTCTCATGTTGTTTTAATGACATCGACACTCCCGTGGTGGCTTCACATGACAGTACTTTACTTAAATCCCAGAGTACCTCGGATTGCATGTTCTTTATTAGAATGTGATACGAGTCCGGTCGTAGGGTTTAGGGTTTAGGGTTTAGGATCTAGGATTCAGGGTCTAGGGTTTAGGATCTACGATTCAAGGTCTAGGATTTAGGGTTTAGGGTTCAATCTTGAAGGTATAAGATTTAGGATTCATGCTTCAAGGTTAGCGTTTAGGGTTCAGAGTGTAAGGCTTCAGGGTTTAGCGTTTAGGATTTAGAGTGTAAGGCTTCAGGCTTATGGTCATTCAGTAGTACATTGAACATAACATAGTTCTGGTTTCAGGAGCACCAGTTCAATTTTGTGGGGACATTGTCCTCATTAATTTACAGTTGAAGTGGTTTCCAAGGTTTGTAGATTGTATTGTTTGAGTATTACTCAAGGTGACTTATGGTGCATGTTCATAGAATTGGTGGATGGATAGCACCTTCTCTGTTTCCTTGCACTTTATAGCGGGAGTTTTATGGGAAAGTGCCCTCTAATAATTTGACGCTTCAAATATCACATTCTCTTGGTTTTAAATTAAAAGATCCTTTTAAAGCAAATGATGGTATGTCATGATCAATCATATACAATCATGTGTATCCGTGTTGTATTTTCATGAAATTGAAGGACGGATGTTTAACTCATTTTCTTAATGTACAATCTAAGTGCAATGGAAACTAATCCTTATGGTTTGCCTTCTAATGTTCAATATTTCATTCCCTTGTTTTTAAAGCAATAGACCCAGAAATTGTTTGTGAATAAATAACCATGCATGATATATCTTCAATTTGTTTATCCATTAAATACTTATGTCTAGGGTTTAGGATACAAAAGACTTTTCCAATCATGCTTGGAAATGTGGGCATTGAACGAGTAATTGTCAGTCACTAAAACCTGATGTCACTCCAACAATCGGTCCGTGAGAAATTTCAATCCATAACATAGGAATGTTTTGTACATTTCAACAAGCGAATGTTTCTGGAAGGAATATGAATTTAGGGTGAAGTAGCCCCAAAAAATTGGAAGACATAAAATGGAATCTTTGTAATGTGGATTATTCAAAGTCAAGCAAATAATATAAGGTGGTATAAGTTTTTAAATTACTTAGTTAGGTCATAGCATTCTCTAGGCAACAACATAATAATTACTACTTCATTAAGTTTAGCATGGAGAAGAACACTTATGCGTACAAGAAGAAGAGAGTCTCAGTGACACAATACAACAAAAATATGGACAACAATAGGCTTTACAGAAAATAATGGAGGATACTAGGACAAATGGGGTCACTGTACGAAAAAAAAAACAATCATAAAGGTGCACCTAGCACTATGAAAGGCAAAAAGGCAGATTAGGACTCTAATAAGGTGAAACAAAGAAAAAGGACATGGGCATAAGCGAAGAGAACGGGGAGAAGCCAAAAAAATGGAGGGAACAAGTAATTGTGGGGGCCAGAAGGAAGGGGTTGAAATATGAGGTTCATATAATATAGACTCCCACTAGAATGTGCACTTAAACATTCACATATTCTTTTTGACTCCCACTAGAATGTGCACTTGAACATTCACATTTTTTTTTGACTCCCACAAGGATGTGCACTTAAACATTCACATTTTTTTTTGACTCGGACCATTAGAATGTGCATTTAAACATTTACATAGTTTTTTTGACTCCCATTAGAATGTGAAATTAATATGAGTGCCCTAAACTATAAACTAGTGTCCCTAAAGTACTTAAACCATTACCCATTTTTTGGGGGGGAGGATCTCCTAAACCTTCCATTCCTTTGGTTTTAGGCGTTCAATTTTTTGGGTTTTATATGAACTTCGGTTGAGTATCTTTCGTTTTTAATGACGTCTGTAATTTTAATGAAGAAAATCAATAGTAATCTGGCCAGGTGTTTCCTGCGCACTGGCGGATCTTTAATCATCTTTAGCAAATCTGAATATACAATGCATGATGCACGGTTCACAAAGCCCAGCATGACGGCATTCAAGCCCAAATTTGAAAAACATTTGCTAACACCCACACCCTTGTCTGAATTCCAAAATGCAAACAAGCACACAAGTTCAAGCCCGGCTTCTGAATTGTGTAATTGAACCAAGTTCTGGTCTAAGTATGAATTAGAGTACATTGAATCCAGTCAAGCTTTGAGCATACGAGGAGCTAAAGATGAACAACTTCCGAGTACTTGAAGAAACAATGTGACAGGAGGTACGCAAAGGTACGCAAAGGTAAGGCTTTGCTCTTCCCTTTCCAACTTATATTTGGTTTTATAAGCACACGCTGGACTTTAACCTCTTAGTACAAGACAATGTATACAACAATTATCATGCTGTCAACAATGGCATTCAACCAAARCAACCTCAGAATTGATTTCTAAGATCAATCACGGAGGAATTGAACCTCTTCAACTGCCCCTTGCAGTATGACTGTCGTAATCTAGCCTACCTAAACCAACGACATAGGACCAACAGTAACAAGTTAAGCAAGTTTAACTTCACAGACTAGCCAACAAATTTAAGCTCCTAAAATTCACAAGTAACTACTATATTTAACAAAGAATTGCACCTTCATTTGCATAATGCACAAATAATCAAGATATTTAGACTTCCAAGGTAATAAGTTCATTACTACCAAAATCATCACAACACTGGTCATTACAACAGTAGGTCCAGCCTACCTAGAACTGAAAGTCTATGATAGAATAAAGCACCATTTACCTCCCTAAATATTTCCTAAATATATCACAAATAAAACATATTACAACCAAAAAGAAGCTAATCTAGAGATACAGGAAGATCCTACTAGGAGGCCTTTCATTTGCCAAGTCCCTACCGTGTAGTTCGTGCCATGGAAATACCTTCATGCACAGGGGGCTTTGTTTTTTTCTGCCTCCCTCTTGCCACTTTTCCAATGGACTCTTTTTTTTCTATAAAACCTCCAATCTTCTGGTCAACTGCAGTCCCTTTCCTTGTCTTCCATGCGGTTGTTCCTTCACCGGACACCTCCTGTGCCTCTGACCCACACTCAAAAGCCTCTTGGAATCCACCTTGGGAAGACCCTTCTTGAACTTGTTCTTCGAGTGTAGGCTCTTCAATCGTAGGGAGCAGCCCTTTCTTCACAGCAAACTGCCTTTGCTTCGCCTTTGCATCTCCCAGTACAAGATTGAGCACCTTCTCTTTGAGGTCAGTTTCTTTCCGCTTCTTTCCAGGATCGGCTGTAATGACTAGTTCTTTTTTGGGTTTCTGCATCCCGCTCCCCTTGTTGCCAACCGAAGGGCTCACGGTACCAGATTTGGAAGCCACCCCTGGCTCCCAATTTGAGAAAGGATTTCCTGTTTGCTCGAAATACAAAGGTACACAAAATCCGAGGTCAATGATTTCCCTTTCAGTAGCTCCAAGTCCTAAAAGACGTAATCAAACGGGACTCAAGAACATTCTTGGTATTTCCAAAATTTGGACTTGCACTAGCTCCAAGTGCTGAAAGATTTAATCTACAGTCCCACACAACCTACAGTTTGAAATTCAAGTTTGATTCCAATACCTAAAAGAGAACAACAGTTTGTAATCAAAGTTCAATTGAGATGCTATGAGTACCAACAGAAGTCAGCAAAGCGAGCCCTATCTCAATGCAACTTCAGAAATCAACCACAGCAGGAATTAAAAAACAACCGCAATATGCAATCAAAGCAGAACAAAACAACAAAAAACAACAAAGAACAATAGCAATATGCAATCAAAGCAGAATTGAATAGCTTTGAGTACCAGAAAATGGAATTAATTTGCCTTGAACTTGCATTTTAACTTCCAGAAATGTACAGAAACAAGAATTTAGCACCTTCAAGTACTAAAGATGTTATGAAACAGGACCTGAATACCTTGAAGACCCTAAACATGTGGAGAAACAAGATTTCTGTACCTTGAAGTACCTAGTGATGTAATCAAAAGACCAAAACACCCTTATACAACAACAATATGCAATCAAAAGAGAACTCAAAGTACCTAGACAACCTGAAAGCTCAATCCTTGTAATCAAAGAGGATTTGAATAGCTTTGAGTACTTAAAAATGGAATCAATTTGGCTTGAACAACCTTTAACTTCCAAAAATGTAAAAAAACATGTCGTGAGCACCTTCAAGTACTAAAGATGTTATGAAACAGGACCTGAATACCTTGAAGACCCTAAACATGTGGAGAAAGAAGATTTTCGTACCTTGAATTACCTAGGGATGTAATCAAAAGACCTAAACACCCTTATACAACAACAATATGCAATCAAAAGAGAACTCAAAGTACCTAGACAACCTGAAAGCTCAATCCTTTTGTAATCAAAGAGGACTTGAATAGCTTCAAGTACCTGCAAATGGAATGAACTTGGCTTGAACAAGCTTTAACTTCCAAAAATTTACTGAAACAAGAATTTATCACCTTCAAATACTGAAGATGTTATAAAACAGGACCTAAAGACCCTGAAGACCCTAAACATGTGGACAAACAAGCTTTCAGTACCTTAAAGTACCTAGGGATGTAATCGGGATGACCTAAACACCCTTAAACAACAACATGCTATCAAAAGAAAACTCAAAGTATTAGGAAAACCTTAAGGGTCAATACTTCTGTAATGAAAGCAAATTTGAATAGCTTTGAGCATCAACAAATGGAATTGATCTGGCTTGAACGACCTTGAACTTCCATAAAAGTACTAAAACAAGAATTCAATACCTTCAAGTATTGAAGATGTTATGAAACACGACCCGCATATCTTGAAGACCCTAGACATGTGGAGAAACAAGATTTCTTCACCATCAAGTGCCCACAAAGGTAACCATAAGGAATCTGAATCACCTTCACGTACCAAATCCACCAAATCGCAGGTGCCTAAACAGCCTTGAAGTTCAAAAACTACTACCAAATCCAAACTCAGTACCTCCAATTACCAAAGATGTATTGGAAGGGGGCATAAACAGTCAAAATCATCACACCAAATGTAATGGGGTTACAAGCCCTTGTTAATCCCTAAACTTCCAAAATCACCCATGAAAATGGATCCGATTGCCTCCAATTATGAAACAATGTAACCCTCAACCACAACACCCCTCGTAAACATGATCAAACATGAATTTCCAATTCCCTAAACTACAAGGACAAGCTACCAGTGGAGTCAAAACACGTGATGGAACTTCCATTTCGGGACTGACCTTCTTCATTGGAGACGGCTGAAACGAGTTTCCGTTGTCGGTCCTCCCTTGGCTTGTAACCAGATTGAATCCACCAACCAGGGTGCATGTCCTAGCCACAATCTTTGAAACAACATGTTCTTGAACATGAAAAATGGGCATTGGCACACCAAGAATGATAGCCATGTCTACAAGATGCTACCTTACAGTCCCACTCAGGCTCAAATGATTTTCCACAAAAAGCACAAGGATGAGAGATAATACAACAATTTGTAACCCCTACAAGAGTGCCATTAGGGGTACCACACTATAGCTTCCGCGGTCATGGAAGTGGGATGTCAAGATGATGGCCAGTCCGAAACACTTGCAGCTGGCCCTTCACAGCTTTCCTTTGTCGAGCTAACACGGCAAAACTCTCCTTTGCACCAGTCTCTGCATCGACAGCACTCTTGGCTTTCTCACTGGCCTTCTTGTGCTCCACCTCTCCTTCAGCCAACATTTCAGAAAAGGCATCAAGAACTCTTGCTTGAGCGTCCAATTTCCTAAGCAAAGGACCAGCGCAGGGTAGACTATCAAATTGGACCTCGGAATTCTCAAGAGTCGAAGCCTTCATCACGTTCACATCAGCTTCTAATTGCTGAAGCTTGGCGGAGGCAGATTGAAGCATTTGCTGCCGATCTGCCAGTTGAGCATCCATACGTAGCAGCTCCGCAGCATATTGTTCTTTCTTTTAAGTAAGCGACTCCAAAGTCGAAGAAGCAGCAGTGACTTCCTCGTCCAAGGCACCCAAAAAATTCTGCCACTCAAGAACTAAACACCCAGTATCCCCTTGACGTAGCGCACTTGGAGGAGGCATGTCCACGATGCGTGTCTTCTTCTCCGAGCACTCGCTCTTAACCTCGCGCTTCACCTGCTTGCTGCGAGGTTCATTCTTGGGCTTCTCCTTGTTGTCTGTGTTGGAGTCAATGAGCACGGTGGCTGTGAGCGTAGACACAGTTCCTAACCCTAGAGACTGTTTCCTCGCCACCCTCTCTTCTCTCCGAATGCGATCCCGTATGCACCAGTCTCCAAAAACCGCCCAATTCACAAGAATGGGAGGGTCTTTCTTCATGCAAGTGAATCCCCGTGCCTCTGCCTTGTTGATGATGTGCACCCCTGGAACCACAGTCTTCTAGTGACAAATCATCCAGATCCTCTCATCCTCCTTGCATGCATCCTCATCATTGTGGTGATTGTAGTGATAAGCAATCTTGCCATTAACCGGCCCAAACCATCTCTCAACCTCAGCTTTGCTACAATCTTTCCTTATCCTCAGTTTCTTGGGAGACCTTCCTCTATTCAACAGACCATACACCTCTTCAAACGTCTTTCTAGAAACAGGCAGCTTCCCATAGAAAACAAGAGTGGACTCCTCAACATACAAAGGTGGAACCCAAGTACTCACAGCATTTTCAATTTTCACCTTAACACCAAACTCCTTACACGGAACTTCATCATCTTCGAAACCCTCACTGCCGCTATCTTCCGACATTGCAACCCAACAATAATGCCTCACGCGAAAAAAATCAAAAAATCCGTAGAAACCACAAGAAATCACACAAAAACACACACCGCGAGCGATACAGAGTGACACTCTAAAGCTCGTCGCACTCCACACTCTAGCCCCGCAAAACCCCACGCGATCCAGCCGCCCGTCTCCCTTGCCATCAACGGCCACCAGCAAACCCCGGTTCCCGGCGATCCAACCGTCCATCTATCCTGCCATCAACGGCCACCAGCACTCCTACTTGGCGGGCATTTCATTTAAAACTTGACTGCGATTATGACCCAAAACTGCTCATCACCCCATGATATCAATGGCTGACACAAGCTGGTTCTACATGGGAGTACATGAGTTGTACATTAAATGTATGTATTCTACCCATACAAGGGACTTTGAAGACTATGACTTTTGCCAAAATTGAGCCACTCAASCGYGCATTCACCCTTATGGACCTCCGCCACATTCTTGGAAGTATCAACATTGGRTTCACGAGTGGCGGARAGTCCTACTTTGAGAGCTTCCTAGACAATCTCTAGAACTTGTACAGTCTCAACATTACTGGCCCCAATGTCTAGCTTTGGATTTGTGGAGATTCAGACGTTGAATTGGATGTCCGGAATTTTATCCGGAACTCAACTTCGGGTGAGGCGTATGCCACGCACTATGCCAAATACATCTCGCCCCCGTATGAGCAGATTGGTAACCTTACTGAGCAGTCCATTAAAGGCGAAGGAGTCCATCAAGCTCATATTCCTCATCAAAAAGGGGACAAAAATCTCTATCAAGAAGTTGCCTAGAAGATTTGAGACTTTGCCAGACTGAAGATACGCAAAGTCTAGGTCCAGCAATGATCTCAGTACAGGCTGTACAAAACCGAGTTGCAAATATTGTTTTACCTTCAGGTGTTGGGGATGTTTACTACCCACAATGATTGGGTCCTCTCCATTTTTGCTGGAGGAAAGAACATTTGTGCTGCTTAGGTAAGTTCACAATTTGATGTTAATTCTCTAGTATTGGCGCAGTTCTAGTAGACTAAAGTTAGAGTRCCTTCTAGTGCATGCATTTGACTCAATGTGAGTTGAAAAGCATCACAGGGTCTGATTGCTTAGCCATGGAAATATGCAGATGCTGTCCTTGAAGCATTTCGTGATGGAAAACTCCTTGTACAAGGACGGCCTTGAGTCCTTGGTTTTGCGGTCAGAAGTCTTGGATAAGGGTGACTTTATTAACACCACCTACGTTGTTGATCCCATCGAATTTACAAGGAGGGTAGTCAAAGGTGGCTTCAGTTCGGTGAAGAAGAAGCAGGCGATGACCGCTGAGTAGGAGGCGCGGCATCAAGAATCCCGTGCGAAAGCAGTTGTTGTTATCGCTGCCGACGGGGAAGAGGGCCAAGAAGGCAACGAGGGGGGGGGAACGATGGCTGGGAGTTGCATCCAGACAATTGGATGGACCCGTACAAAGCGATCGCGAAAGATATCGCCAATATATGAGCACGGACGTCTTCAGCAGTTGCAAATATTGTTACAGATGCTAGGATTTCATTGCCAGCGCCAGAGGTTTCCGAGATGGGTGGATCCTCAGCTACTAGCGCCCCAACCTTCCACACGCCTCCTTTTGTAAAGTCTACACTGGCAATAATGTCTTCAACACCAACCTCCCCAACACCTCCAGCAAAGCGTAGGAGGAAGGCCTTGTCATGATTGTTCTGTCGAGCGCGTTTTCGGGTTTTGGTGTCAAGTTGTCTGTTAGACGTCGCATGTCGTATATGTCGAGTGTCGCATATGCTTGACAAATTCAAGGACGCCTACACCCGCGGTCGCCCAACTTCTGAAAATTTTAAGCCCGACGGGCAGATATTTTCATCCGATGTGGAAAGCCCAAACCTCGTCAATATAGGCGACTGCAGGTTGCTGTAGGGCGACCGCGGGTACTGTAAGGCAAGTGCACTAGGCGACTGCGGGTACTGTAGGGAGATCGCGGGTATTGTAGGGTGACCGCAATTGCACCCGAAGTCGCCTAGTGCACTTGCCCTGAACCCGTGGTCGCCCACACCCGAGGTCACTCACATCCGAATGCGCCCTGTTTTCTGCCACGTGGTTGCCAACTGACAGACACTTGGCGAACGGGCAGGGTAAAAATTTTCAACCAAAAGTCAACTTGACATTGACTCTATTAGACGGACGAAGAGGTCTACTTGACGTGTTGGACGTCGTGTTTGTCAAGTTGTCGAGTTGTCCAGGCGAACAACCATGGGTCTTGTACAAGAGTGTCGTCTCCAAAAAACAATGGATGATGGAATTTATTGAGGCAAATTAGTCGGAGAATGAGAGGTCCAAATTAGAAAATGACAAGAAGAATTAGAAGAACAGACTGGGGAATGACAAGAATAATTAGAGGAACAGATTGGAGAATGACAAGAAGAACAAGCTCGTCAAGCAAGAGTGCCGCGAAGCCAATGCAAAAGCTTGGAAAGAAGCCGCAAAAGCAAGGGCAGAAACTCGGGAAATGATGAAGGGAATCATGAGAGAAATGTTGTGCATGATTGCAGCTGCCTTTTTGGCAACACCCCTTGCGGTATGTGGGTTTGCTGATTCAGCTCTGTTGATGCTTGAGTGTTAGGCTCAAGGGTCCGCAGACAGCACAAAGAGGAGGAACTCTAGGTCGGGAAGTATAGTGCCGACGATGGTAGAGTCGATGAGAACAAGACCCATTTCCTCCAACATCCAATGGCCAACCGGTGGAGACACCAGTGGTTAGGTCCTGCGAAAGTCCGTTGGTCTCTATTCAAAAGGAGCAGCCTGCAATTTTTGTAGTTGCTGATGTCTTGGAGGTCCATTCAAGACCCGCTCAGATGGACGCTGCAGTTGGAGAGCCGAATTAAGCTGAGGCCACGCAGGAGATTGAGGATGTCTTAGCTTTTGACTCCACGGTGGAAGGAGGAGAGGCCAAGCAGTCACAGGCCCCTGTGACTGATGTTTCACGAGGTTGTTCCTCATGACTCTTAGCCTCTCTTTCAACTCGAGTCGAGTTGAATGTCCTTCCATTGTTGTTTTTATATAGGCTAGTGCAGACATCTATTAGAGGRGCTAGAGTGTATACATTGTATTATATCTGTTTCTTGCGAGATTTTRTAATATATTGTTTTTCTTACGGAATTATTTCATGTCCCATTCCAATCATTACAAGCCTTCAATGCGTATTGTCCGATGTGCCAAATGCAAGCTTGTTGTCGCAGCACAAGGCAAATAAATTCCTTGTTATACTCACAAAAACCACCCTAGAGCATAACAAAGTTATTCTAAAGATCAAACCCAAGAGATCTTGTGAAGTAGTTAGATGATTTATACACTTAAGCATATTTCTCACTTTTTCGGTCCTCAACCGGAATCTCAAAACCAAAAATAAACAAAAATCCTTGGACCGGATTCTATCCTTTCCCAGTCCCAACCATTTTCTATGTCACAAAAACACCCACAACCCAGCGCCCTACAACTTTCGGTCCTAGGTACAACTCCAAAACAATCCGGTATGAATTTACCTCTGTTTAACCATCACAGGGATCACCATTTTACTTTGAGAGTGGTCGGCTCGCCACTCCTTCCGTGAATTATAGTGGCTGAAGACCCACTATCTAATCCTCTAACTTTCTAGTCTTAAACCGGATCCGGTTTGGTCCCTCACAACAGCCCAAAAACTAATCTAGACTACAAGTCACTCAGAGATCCCCCTGTACGATCCACTCATATTACAACGACCTCGGTTCTCTCCACTCTGTGCGAAGTTCAGGTGGCCACAAGTGAACCAATCTTTTCCAACACTCAAATACCGCCTTCTTCCGTTCACGAATTTGGACAATGAGACCCCTCAAGAGATTGGACACTCGACCGGATTTCCCACCCAGGAGTTCTAGCACAACTAGGGAATCCCTCTCTATTCGCCTAGCCTAATCAATGGTTTTCTCACCCGGAATTAAAGATTGTAGAATGCTGAGAAATCAAGAATCCACTCCCAACTCTTACTTACCCACTCACATGCACATAGAACTGAAAATACAATCACCAAGGGGAGAAATCTTTTGCAAACCGGATTACACCCTCCTAATTCCTCCACGTACGGCCCTGCCAAGCTTAGGAAGACATACAAAAGAGAGAGAAAATAGAAAGTACAAACAAATTTACAACAAAAAGACTCCCAGCCCACCTTGCGGGGCAGATTTAAATATCACATACAAAAACACAAAAAGGGCAAAAAGGCCCTGAAAATCCGCTTGACTATCAGTTTGGATTCCTAACTACTCGGACGGATCCGGTTCTGTTCCTAGTTGCCTAACATTAAATCAAACACACTCAAACATCCCTAACAACAGAGCCAATGGTAGGCTCCTCCATTTCCAGCGCCATCACTGCAAAAAACTCCGTCAAATTGTGAACTTGCTCTGATTCAATACATAGATCCGGTCCACGCGGATTCGGAGGTGAGTCCAAGTTGATATGCTCCGCCGCGAAAACGTACACGTAATATATTAAATGAACGTGCATACATTATGGAGGCGTAAGCAATACATATTTCGTATGTGAGTATAAGCACGATCTCAATCCTCATCTGCCGAATATTTCTATATTTCTATAATTCAATATCTCTAATTCTCTACAAAACCTGGTTCATTACTCGTACGCATGTCGAAAGTGTTCATCCGGGATGGGCCATCTGTGAGTTGTAGTAAACCGATTGATGACGTGGGCAAATAAACCACAATGTTTATTGCCTTCCAAGCAAAGCTGACACAAGTAGGACTCAAACATGCCAACAAAGTCGGTGTGACTTAACTTCGTGATGTTTAGTGTTTTGCGATGCAACTTGTAATACTCTTCCGACATGCAGCCTTTATTGATGGCTTGAGCTATCTTACCAACCGCGTATTCCTCTGATGTGCGTGATAAATGTGGAATGATTTCCACATCCGCATCTCTACGGTGCAAGTACTCAATACTTGGTGCTACCCACCACCTCTTCCTCAAAGCTTCATTCATATCGCTTGCAAAAGTAAATGTGTACAAAGATTTAGGGGGGTCCGCGGCTAAGCTTGTCATGCTCCAATCACACATTCCAATGTACACAAGAGATTCATCTGCTGGAAAATGAAACATAATGTTGTTCAACGAAATGTCATTGTGCAAATGTCCAGCTGTGTGTAAGCATGCATAATGTGAAGCAACGCCCATGCAAGCTCCGTATGCTTCTTCCTAAAATGCTTCAGACGTTTAGCGGCGGCAATTTCTTCCTCCGAAATGTTTTTATCATAACTTATCCAAATGAATATGTTGTCTGGATAATTATGATCCATGTTCAGCATCTGCCTCAGTGTTCCACCATTCCACCAAAACAAATATCCTTCGTTTTGCCTAGCATGCACTGCAAAGAAACGTATCACTCCATCATGTGGAATACGCACTGCCATAGACTCGTTCTAGTGTTCCAATTAGGCGAGTTGAGGCTGTGTGCGGTGATGGTTTGATAATTTGGCGGCAAACTCCCATGACGAAGCTATTCCGGGACATCCTTCGATTCGAACCCTCCGAATTGTGGTGTACCCTCCCTTCATTATTTTTTCATCTTGCAAAATCACTTGAGCGGTCTCTGGAAGCGCTATGAGATGTCGCCTGCCCCTATTCAATTCCGCAACTCCCTCCTCGCTATTCCACCAACCCATGGATCCACGGCGATTACGCCTTTTTGCAAAAGGTTTACAACGGCCGACAAACAAGTCAACTTTGATAATGAGTTCTTCAAACACCTCGTCATTTGCACGGTATACACTGCCATACTTCGTTAAAATGACTTTTGTGTTCCACAAAGCGTCGTGCACCCTGTTCTCCATGAACTTGGTGAAGCCCCTTTTATCCGTCTCTTGATGCCATTCGGGAACATGTAAAGCATCCAACATCTTTTGCATCATGTCCATCTTGAACTTCTGCGGACACTCCTTTTAATACCTCACATATTTAGCGTCGAGTGACACCGTTGTTTCAGCTTCATAAAATTTGACAATGAAGGCCGTGAGAAATGCTTTGCACTCATCCAATGGAATCTCCCTTGCTCTTTTAATGCTTGGCCCACTAATGTTTTTGGCCTTCGCGGCCTTCTTTGCTCTCGGCATTGTCTTGAACTCTTCGTAGCACTTTGTGACAAGGTTAATGTCAAAGATGTATAATACTCCAATTGAAAAGTATCATATGAGCCAAGACTTTTTTTAAAAAAAACAATAAGTGGGCCTCAGAAAAATGGACTTTTTCCTTCCGGATGAGAGGAGCCAATGGAAGATAGACCACCAAGCTCTCCGCTCAACACTTGCAAGAGCAAGGGGGAAGAAGAAAGTGAAGGGCGGACGGAGCGTCCGCCCTTTTTATCCCTGGCGGACGCTGTCAGCCCGTCCTCCAGATCGGACGGGCCAAACGAGGCGGACCACCCACTAACAGACCAATCCGACGGCCAAGGTTAGGCGGACGGGTGCTGTCGGGTGGTCGCTGTCGCGCCCAACCAATCGGACGGTCGACGCGAGGCGCCCGATGACACGGGCCGTTGATACGACGGTTGGACTAGCCGCCAAGCGGACGGGCGGACGGGCGTATTTCAGGGTTTTACGACGGACGAACGCGTGGTTTACTGCGAACTGCTATCCGTCCGATGGATCTGGCGGACTCCACAAGGCGTCCGATCCAACGGGCGAACGCTCTGAGTGGCGGACGAAATCTGCGGAGTGGCGGACGGAATCAAAATGATTTCACATTTTTCTTGGAAGGCTGGAACCCCCTATAGGAATCAAACTTGATGTGCCTCACTTAAAAATATTTTTTTTTTAATCACCCAAGAATACAAAACCATAAACCTCAATGTCATATTAAACTATGAAACCAAATTCATGCTTTCATATAATTGATGCATAAACTACAAATATGTTTCGTTAGTGTAAAAGTACATTTTCCATTCATGTTTTACTTTTTCCCAAATTGAAGTTGAAAAATCCAATTATTGCAATTCTCTAAAGCCAAAGGTGGAAATCAAATTATATCAATCATGTAATACATTAAAGTAATGAAGATTATTTACCATAATTGAAAAAAGAGACTATTGTCCATAACTTTCATGCTTAGACCTCTTTGTTTTGTAGAGGGTGAACTTTCGGTCACTTAAATAATTTTATAAAAAAAAATTCAGATTCATGTTTATTTTCTTTACCATCAGAAAGTTGCCTTCCAAATTTCTTGCTCTTCTGAGCATTTTTACAATAGRTAGACACAAAAATAACTTCCACACGCAACATGGGGCGCAAAATAGTGCAATCACCCTATAACATATTGGTAATTAAATAGTCATCTTAATAATATAAGGGATTACGCTTCCACATGACGAAGACAATAGTAGACCCACAATGTTTTATGTCGCTTGCACTTAAATACATATTCAAATACGAGTCAGTATCATTTACTGACATGGTTGTGCTATGACAGTATTTCATATGTCTACCGGCGAATTTTGTGAGAAACACTAAACTCTACGTAATCTATTCTAATATTCTTCAGTATCTACAACAAGTGAAAAACTCTGTGATTCACTTATTCCAAATCGGAGTCGAAGGCATCTTCTTCTTTAGAATCTCTAGCATTCGACCTTAATAATCCAACATATGGTCCGCCGCCGTAAATCTCTCCGCGTCTGCTTTGTCCACTTCCATGTGGGTAAGGGTTGTAGTAAGTGCCTCCAAAAGCAGGAGGAGGGATTGGGACATGCTCTTGAGATCCTCCTTGACTTGAACCTCCGTGATGAGACCCTCCTTGATATCCATAGGAACCATGTGGGTAAGGGTTGTATTGAGCACCACTTCGGCCATCTTCGGGACCTTGTATACCATGATTTCATTCGTAGGTTTCGCCATGCGCGTGATGCCGACTGCGATCTTCTAAGCTTCTACGCATTGCCTCTTGCACTTGCTGTTCGTACTCAATGTCGTGTCGAGCTTCCTCGCGTTCATGTCCCTCTGCAAATGTCATGGGTGTTGCATCATTACAAACATCGTTGTTATCACTCCATTCATCTTCGGCATCTAGCAACACAACCGAAAGAAACTGTCTGAAACCTCGATTGGACCATTCTGGCATGCTGTCGCTTACGCCAGTCCAATTAATATCAATCATTCCTTGTTCACGTGTGAGGTTCTTCACGTTGCGTCCTGCAACCGTGCGCCAATCTACCTCTTTGTGAAGTATAATCTCTGCCCAAATCATGGCCATGTTCGAGTAGTTCATGACATTTGGTTTGGAGACTGGTAATCCTGATGCGGATGTTATTTTTTCATATCGACAGACAAAATGTTGGCTCATGCATGTGGACATTTGCCCTTCCCAGCGACGAACTTGCACCTCAACGCATTCGTCTGACCACAATTTAGAAAGGTGTGTCATTTTCACATATTTTTTACATGTTGTGCAATCCCAAACTTTCTTTGGTTCATCTTCCCATCCAGATTCAGCCACGCATAGGGGATTATTCCAATCTTCCCAATTCATGTCTTGCGACTTCAATTTTTTACTTCCTTGTGATGGTGCTCCTTTAGGCATGATGACCACGATACAATTGTATGAAGTGTCCAAGAAGTGCAATGGATTTGTAGTGTTAGCCTTTTCCGTATGTAACACCGAAACAATCAAACACCATGGAAAAACAAGTGAAAACCGTTCACACACCAAATTGAAAGGGGTGCACAGATACCCAAAGGCGTCGGATCATCCACTCCAAAAGAGAAACGATTGTGCCCAAATGAGCCGTCCGCCCATCCTTTTATATTGTCTGCATTGTACGAATTGAAGCAGACATGTCCCGTCCGCATTGGACGGACCACACAAGGAGGACGGTCAGATTGTGCAGACAACAGCGACCGACCGCGCCATCAGACTAGACAGGGACGGACGGACGGGAGAACACAGCGGACGGGGCGACCGCCACGCGGTCTGCCAACGCGTCCGACGAACGGGCGGACGAGTGGTTGTAGGTGGCGACGGGCAGACTCTTGCTCGAGGCGAACGGCCTGGCGGACGGGTGAGGGGACGGACGGCCTGGCGGTTTAACGTGGTGTGGAAGGCACGGGCGGACGGATAACGGGTCACATTTGGACAGATTAGGGTTTAGGGTTTAGGGTTACAACAGATATTCGAATTTTGAAGCAAATTTGCCAAGCACCCGAAATTAATAAAAAATGGTGGTAATTCTTAGAAACTTGTAAGGGCATGTTCACGCAAGTTTACTGAAATTGGGTTTTTGGATATAAAATATCAAGACATTTAATTTGTGATTTGCTCGATATTTTGATCATGAGCATATTTCATTGAATTGATTGAACAAACTATCAATCTACCATGAACGAAAATTTGTTTATCTCATAGCAAAAAATATCAAAATTTTACATATCAATTAAATAAAAGGATAAATTTAGTTTAATAGTCAAATTTGACATCGATGTCTTTGTTGTAGTTGTTTTGTGTGTAAAAAATGAAATAACCAATTGAAAATTTTTCACAATGATTTTCATTGATACTTGTAACACTTGAAATTTTTTTGAAAAATTTGAATTGTTTTTTCTATTTATACTCATTTATGTTTAATTTTTGCAACAAAATTGAGCTAAATTACAATTTATCACGAAACAAATTGAAATTTCTGAAAGTGATAAAATTCAAAGTTTCAAGTAATAAAAATACAAGATTGTTGTTTGAACACAATTAAAAAATGCATATTCAACTCAAATAGGAAGTTTGACCATTTCACAATGGATGAAGTCCTTTAACTTTTAAGGGTTAGGTTTAGTAAAATATAAATGGCCTCACAATGGGTGGGAGTGTGGGTCAAAACATGGCCATTTCCCACTCATATTCGAACCATGTACATTGGATGCCAATACTTTGGTGAACACTACGTCGAATGAAATTATAGTATACAAGAATCCAATGTCCACTATGTCGGTGGTAGACGGGGTATTCAAGGCGGTTCACGGTTTTAGGACTGGCGGACGGTGGACGGCCAGACGCAGGCGGACTGGCGGACGGCCGGATAGTGCGACCAAACTGGCGGACCTGCAGCTGCACAGACCGGTGGACGAAAAGGCGCAAGCGGATTGGTGGACAGTGCGACCGGACTGGCGAACCTGCGACCGCGCAAACGGGCGGACGGAGAGGCGCAGGCGGATTGGCGGACGGCCAGTCAGAGGCGGACGGCGGATGTGCAGACGAGCAATCGGGACCAGGCGGGCAGGCAGGCAAACGCGCGGACAGTCCGACCTGCGGACTAGCGGACGGGCGAATTGTCGGGCCCCGAAGCGGACCCCATCGAACCGCCCGTCGGACTGTAGGTCCGGGGCTGCTTCGCCTCGTCCGGGGCCGGTCTGGTGGCGGACGACGGCTAGGTTAGGGGGGCGGACGGGTATAAGGGCGGATGGCCTCTTCATTCCCTTCACTCCTTCTGAGCCAAGTCGGACGTGCTACTGTTGCGTTGGCACCAGTTGTTCCTACGTGGTGGAGAGTTGGGGTATTATTTCCTTCTATTGGAGAGTTACCATTTACGTACATTGCACGTTCAAGACATCCACTGCATCGGGGTTCAAAATTCAAATTGTGCATCATGACAAGTCAAGCTCCTGCGTCAGGTCACGGAAGTGATGCAAGGACGGAGAACCAAGATTCAAACAAGAAGAAGGGTAAAGCAAAGGGAGACACCCATGGACTACACTTTGAGATTTTAGATGATCCCAACATCAAAGCGGAGAGCGGTTGGGAGCAAGAACCAGCTGCATATTGGCCCTTTAAATTGTGCAAGTAATATGTCAAAATGTATCACATTGACAAACTATGGCCTTGAGATTCCCATGCGGCCCACAGACGAGATTATTGTTGTAAGCCGTGGACTTGCCTTAATAAACATTTTGTGCACCGATCGGAGGAGGTGTGGCGAACACTCTTTGGCGAAAAAAAAAAGGAGTAAGCGATACATTAATTACACTGTGGCATGCATGGTGTACGCGGAACTAATCTTGCTCTAAAGGTGGATTGGAGCATGTATCCAACGACAAAGGGCTTGGAGCTTCTGTTGGAAAGCAAAAAAAAGATATACTGGATTTATACAATGTGGAGGGTCAACTAAATGAAGCAATTGAACCCTTGGGAGTACCGTCGAGACCTATAATGTGTCGAAAAAAAGGCAAAGAGCTCGCAGACGATGAAACGCACCGGAGCTTCAACGGAAGTGAGGATAGCACGCTTGGAAACTGCGGAGGAAGAAACGTTTCTAACTCCCCAAGCGCTTCTCATATCCCAACCATTGACAACAAACGTGCTTATCCCTTCCACAATTGCAGAGCATGAGAAACTGGAAGTGGAAAGCGTATCACATTCTTTGTTACGGAAAGAGGTCACGAAAGACAAACTTGACCGCGCCAATGCTACAATTGACAATCTCATTGACAACAACGCATTGGACCCCATCTTTGGGCCCTCAACTCAGTACTTGCCAGCCACGTCGAGTCCAATATTGAATGAAGCTGTGGAGATTTATTCGCCACCACCGAATGAAAGGGCCTCTGAGTGTGTGGCTGCATCCACACGCGTTGGTGATACAGAAATCGAGAGCAACCACCCACATCTGTCCAAATTGAGCACTTTGCAACCGGAGGTTCTTCGTGCCATGCCAAATCGGAGAAAACTGGAGAATTTGTTGAAGTGTTTTGATGGTTTCCACTCATTCGAGGAACAACGAAGAGCATCTGAAACCGAGCATCATGGCGCTGACTCTTCTTCCTCGCAACATACAATGGGGGTGGCTGTATATGTAAACTCCGGTGCCCAATTGACATGTTCTGCTCAATTGGTAGCTGAAATGGCCCTGCGTGTTATGGAACTAGGAGAGCAATTTTTCACAATGTCGCCCCAGCTTCTCTCTTCAGCAATGACTTTCTTAAAGTTCACCACTTCGCTCGAACCTCTTCTAGAGGACCGTTTAAAAATATTGGAGAAAGTGGTGGCTTATGAAACGGAGAACCAAGAGTTGCGGAAACAATTGGAGACGTCCAATCGCACCATTCTGGATGAACAGAAGCAAAGGTACGTTGAACAATATGCAATTTGGCAACGCACCGAAGACTTGTATCACCAAAAAATAAATGACCACAAGGTGTTCATTGACAAATTAAAAGATTGAGTCATAGAGCTATATGACATTCTGGCTTCATGTGGCTTCCCGAATGTTCCGAGGAGGGTTAGAAATGAAATCTTCCCTGATTCGGATGAGGATGATGACCAAAACGAAGGGCTCGTAGCAGTACCGCTAGTACTAAACTATAACCGTGTCCAAGATGCTTCTGTGCAAACCGAATCAAATGATTCGAATGAGTTGATGGATAAATTAGAGGAGGCAACCACGCAGAATGTTGTTCTTGAAGCTGAATTGAAACGATTGAAGAGAATATTGGACCTCGATCAACCCTGAAGTTGAGGGTGAGTTGCAAACTCGGTGGCTAACATGCATACAAATGCTCCAAAATAAACCCTCCGTTGTAGCTCGATCAATGAAGGCGCTTCGCGAATTTGCAATGAATTCGGATAAGGAATGCAGCGTCATTGAGTCTTCATTGCAAAAATTGAGAAGTGCGTTTGATGCAAGTTTGTCGGGGTCAACTTCAATAACATATTGGGAAGATGTGGATGCCATATTTGATCGATTGAATTATGCCCAAAAAGAAGAGCAAAGCCACATTACTTGGTTGTTGGAAGTAGAGGAAGGATGGGTACCCTATAACACGCTTTCAGCACAAATCCTAGACAAAGACAAGACAATACTGCATGCGTGTGATTCTGCGCTTGAGATCTTGACAAAAAAATGTTGTCTTTGCCTCGTCCTGTTTGGTCCTGAAGGAGCCTTGAGTCTGGGCCAATGTCGACACACTTTTTGTCACGTACTTGGCCAAGTACGTAGTCACTCGTTCTATTTGTCCGGAGTGTCGTTCTCCTTTTAGCCCTAGGTTGTACAAAATGCTCGGGATCACCGCAAGCATGCCCCCTGGCCATGAATACAATCGGTGGACTCTTCCACTTGACCAAGACCCCTACATATTTAGCAATTACTTGCATTGGGGGAAATTTCTAGCATGGGAAGCAGTTTCTCAAACCCATGATGTGTACAAGGGCTCCAAATGGGAGGCGGATACTTTCATGTGGATGACCAAGGATAAAGAGGTGGAATTGCGAGCGTGGACCCTTGAATCTGATGAAGCCCGCGAACTGTTTTGTCGTAGCATGGAGAGGCATTGGAGCGTGCAACATAAAAGATTCTTCCGTATTCCTGAGAAGGCCGTGGAGAAAGGGCCGGACGAGAATTGGGTGGAGGTAGAGTGTGATCCAAAGATTGATGATTTGTACGGAGCATACAATTATGCTTTAATTGGGAGGGCCCTTTTTTTGGCAAAGTTGGAAGAAGCAACAAAAATTTGTGCTGTTTTACGCCTAGATGGATTTGCATTGTACGGGGACGCATTTGTGGCCATTGCCAACTGCTTTGATAGAAATATAGATAACATCATAGCTGATTGGAGGGCATTTCTATTGGAGGGGTCCCAACCTAACTGGGTGCATGATACGTGCGATGATGAAGCGGTCAATGCAATGGTGCTCCGAATAGATATGACATTGAGAGGTTTCAAGACACATGAAGAGTACGTTGTATCAAAGCAAAAATGTGACCTTCAGGACGAGGACGACCACTCTCGTGAAAGTAAACGACAATTTTTGGAGGCTGATAGAGTAGCTGAATCTGGAGGGCTAGCAGTCACTGAGAGACCGGGGTATAAGACACACAGTAGTACTGCAAGACTTCTGGCAGAAGATAGGCCAAGTAATGTTTCTAGAGAGGGTAGCGCAGATCCAAATTAGGGACGCTGTATTTCCTTGAAAATCATATGGATTGTGATTACAGTCTCAGTGGATTGAGTATTGCTTTATTGTACTTTTGAATGCAATTTGGTTTCCGTCAAAATATTGAATTTCCAATTGAATTTCCAAAATATTGAATTTCCAATTTTGTGACCCATTCCGCCCGTCTGTCCGCCCGCAGCCCGTCTGTCCGCCTGCAGCCCGTTCGCCAGGCCATCCGCCCGACCGCGTGTCCGCTAGTGCGCCCGTCTGTCCGCGCGTCCTCCCATCTGTCCACGAGCCCGTCCGTTAGTCCGTCCGCCAAGTCGTCCGCGCGTCAGCCCGTCCGTTCGTCTGCGAGTCCGTCGGGTAGTTGGCCCAAAGACTTGTCCGCCAGCCCGTCGTGGCGTCCATCTATCCGCCTGTCTATCCACCCGTCGGCGCGTTCGTCCGCCGACCGTCCACGCGTTCGCCCGCCTGTCCGTGCGCTCGTCCGACCGTTGGGCATGTGATTCTTTTTTGTTTTGGGCCTCTACAACGGTCAGTGTTGGCCCCTTGAGGTACAGAATATAAGTGCTCTCACATTCCTCATTTGCAATCACTTTTGAAAAACCAAACGCTAAGATTCCCAAGGGCTAGGAGCCACAACATTTTGTGTCCCTTGCTTGGTACTGCATAGTTTGGTGGACAGAGGGGCTTTGCTTTGCTACGCTTTGACATTATATTTGTGACATTCTCATATGGTTCATTGAAACTGGACTCTCCTGAAATTTAAGTGTGGAAGTGCAACGATAATTTTGAACAATGAGCAAGGATGGGTCTACATAGTATACTGTCCCGTCAAATGACAAAGTTCAGTGCAAGATTTGTACCTTTGTATTTGCGAAGAAGGTTAGCCGTATGTTGAGCCACCTTGGTTATGAGGGTACATCCGGTGTTCAAGATAAAGGAGTTAGCCTTTGTCCAAACTTGACATCGGAAATTCAAACGCTTTTTGTCAACTTCAAAGGAAAATTCCCACGAAGGTATAGATTTGATAATGTGAACGGTAATAGTATCCCTATTGTGGGGAACATCGTGTCTACAGAGAGGGACACGCCACGTTCTACCGTAGGAGACTCTTGCATAGCTCCTTCAGAATTTGGTGGTGTGGGTTTGGAAGTGAATGCAAATACCGAAACATCTGGAGATTGCGAAACTCCAAGGACATCAAGCAGCAGGCCTCCCAGACAAAGTAGACTGATGGATGGTTTTGATGAAGCCAATAAACTAAAATTGGATGCATTGTGGGCTCACTTTTTTTATGCTGCAAACATACCGTTCTCCGTAGCCAGAAATCCAGCATTCAAAGAAGTAGTGAAGAAAACTGCAAAGTACAATAAGCCTTACTCTCCACCATCGTGTCACAATCTACGCAACAAGTTGCTTGATGAATCAAAAAAGGACATTGAGGCAAAATTGAATCGACGGACGGAAGACAGTATTAGAAAGTTTGGCGCGACATTGTCTATAGATGGGTGGAGCTCTGTTAATAACCGGCCTTTGATAAATGCTATGCTCATATCTTCCGCAGGTGAGAAATCACTAGAAGAAACCCGCGTTGGACTACCCAAAATCTGTGTTGGATTCCCCCAAAACTGCGTTAGATTAAACAAAAAATATCATATGGTTTATGTTGAAAACCACGTTGAAAACACTGTAAATTGTATTACAACATAGGAAAATGCAAAATCTATGTTGGATTCTACAATGTCTATGTTTCTCTTGGTTTTCACTGCATTTTCAACATCGTTTTCAACATAAACCATATGATATTTTTTGTTTAATCTAACGTAGTTTTGGTGGAATCCAACGCAGATTTTGGGCAATCCAACGCGGTTTTCTTCTAGTGAATTCTTGGGGTCGGTGGACACTTCAGGGATAGAAAAGAATGTTGTCTATTTGGCCAAAGTCTTGGAAGAATTCCTAGAGCAAGTGGGTCCTCATAATGTGGTGCTAGTGACCACAAACAATGCTCCCGCGAACCCAGCAGCTTGGAATTTGATATCAAGTAAATATCCACATATTTTTTTCCAAGGCTGCGTGGTGCACGCTCTGAACTTGTTGTTGAAAGATTGGGATGCACAACCATGGATAGTGAAATTGGTGGAGGAAGCCAAAAAAATTCTGACATTTTTCAAGATGAGGCATATGCCACTTGCTATTTACCGAGATCACGCAAAAACAGGCAAGAATCTTATCTTGCTCATGCCGGGAGAAACAAGGTTTGCATCTAATTTGATTATGATTGAGCGTTTGATCAAAGTTAAAGCGGAATTGCAACACAGTGTGGTAGACGTAGAATGGGATGAGTACGTTAGACTCCTACGGAACAAGAAGAATAAAAACAGCGGACCTCAATCTTTATTTCGAAACGTACACAGGGCTATTATGAGTAGCCGTTTCTGGAGACATTGTACAAATTTTGTGGAGTTGATGTGGCCCGTCATGCACGGTTTACGTAATTTGGATGCAAAAATGCCGTATATGGGGAAGGTGTTGGTAATTATGCGTGCCATAAAAGAACACGTCCTCGGGTTAGCTACCGGACCCTTTTGGCGGCGCCAACATAGAACCCCGCCACTGGTCGCAGCATATCATGCACAACGCAAAATGATCGACATGGATCTGCATTATGCAGAAGCTCTTTTGAATCCCTATCTTCTCAAGGATAAGGCATTAGCAGACGATTTGGAGGCGACAGTGGCATGCAAACGGGTTCTGATGAAAATATGTTCGCGTGAAACGTATCCGCAAGTGGTCAAGGAATTTGTAGCTTTTCGCCTTAGGGAACCTCCGTTCCACAATATGTTGGAGCCGGGTGACTCTAAATTGTCGGCACATGCTTGCTGGAATTTTGAAGGTGCATGTGGAAAGCTTATTGCCCCCATCGCAAAAAGGATATTGGCCCAACCGGTGTCGGCGGCGGCCTATGAACGCAATTGGAGTAGTTATTCTTTTGTTCACAACAAATCTCACAACAAGTTGCAGCCCTCAAGAGCGGCGGATTTGGTGTACGTCTACACCAATGCCAAAGTCATAGCCGCGTCAAAAGAAAAAGATGAAAAAGAGTGGTACAATAAGAACGTGGAATCAGAAGAGTCTGATGAGCCAAAGTCAGCAGATGAGGCTGATGAGCCTGGAGATGATGATGACGCCACAAATGCCACAAACGATGATGTGTACGATTTGGATGAGGAAATTCTGGGCAGTCCTCATTCGAGCATTGACAACTTCGGAGTCAATAGTAGGGAGGTGTACGACTATCCATCGGATGAGGACGACTGTGGACAGGGAGAAGAATTACCCTCGATAGCGCCATTTTTAGATGGAAGTCGGCGCCTCAGTAGTGAGGTAATTCACAAGGATAGGGAAAATACTGATGTAGAGAGGATGGACGGGCGTAGGCCGGCAGAGGGTGACAATGAATCTCACGAAGGGGATGAATTGCTTTCAAGTCCAAGAACTCCGTACATGGCACCGCCGTGCGCACACGAAAATGAGCAATGCAATGACGATGTAGAATTTGAGGAGACAATTGCGCTGAATGTAGACAACACAAACGTCGCAGAAGTAGCGGTGGGTGCGAACGAACAAACTGGACAAGAAGATGAAGGACTAATGAAAATGCAGGAAGGCAACCTCAATGGTGCGTCCAATGTGATGGACTCAAGGCATCGCCTTCTTGTGAATGATGGCGTACGTGAGAAGGAGGTCACCCGATTGCACCCTAGACCACTACGGGCCGCCGGTGCCGGTCCTCCACGTGCACTCTTCAAAACGCAGGGCACAATATTGGATGGTTCTGGAAGTTCAAGGTTCGGCAAACAAATTTTGAAGTCCGCGGAAAAAGTGCCCAATTTGCGGACACCTATTCGAAGCGCCTCATTAGGTGGTGAGGATGACCGAGACGAGACCTTAGCTTCGATGTTACAACGACGTTCCAGTGTTGCACGACTTCCACCATGACAATCTATGATAGTGTCAAAGGAGTCTGTCCAAAGAAGTCAAACGGTGACCGCGAGGAAGATAATCGTTCACGGAAAGCCAGAAGCATTGGAATCGTCGATGAAAGAACCCTCTACAACAAAGAATAAAAGAGTGATGCAACCCTCTGCAATGTCTCTAGTGAAGAAACAGAATGTGTGTAAACCCCACTTCATTCATTTCTCTTAAAGAGGAAAATGAAACTAGTCCCTGATTTTGGAGAGGGCGTTGGACAACTGTTACTAGAAGTAAAAAAAGAAAAGGCAACGGGCCCATCCAAGAGATCAGTGAAACGTAAGGGAACAGAAGAAGCTGGGGTGACAATTGTACAATCATCATCAGATGACACATCGGACGATGAAGCCGAACGTTTAAGAACTAGATGTGATAGTAGCGGGGCTGAGGTGAAAGGAGATAGTGATTATGTGCCTTAGGAATTAGRAATGTTTGCATACGTATTAATTCATAATCCATGTGGATGCTCATGATTTATTGACCACGTAATGACAAATTGTCAATGATGTATTTTTCAAATTTGTTATAAAACTAATCTTTATAAGACATTATGCATGTGTCCCCAAACCCTGAGAAGTTATGAATGTAAGATGCTTTAAAATCTTGCATGCAAAACCAAGGGTGCATTCACTAAACATGAATTGTGACCTTGTTTATTTTGATATTGTGAGTGTAAATGTATAATTACGCAATTTGCACTTCATAAAATAAAGGTCTTTTAAATTTATAAATTTCAAAACGCACAAATAATTACTTGATCGTGGTGGAACATTTACACAGTTTCAATGCAATTTAAAGATAAATGTAATTTAAAGATACATTGTTTCAATGCAATTTAAATATATCCTAACCCTTAAGCCGTCCGCCCGTTTGCCCTAAATCGTCTGCCCGTCACCCCCTAAACCGTCCACCTGTCTACTAGTTTGCCCGTTCGCTTGTCCGCCCGTTCACCCTAAACTGACCGCCCGTCCGCCCGTTTGCCCGACCGCTAGTCGTCGCGTCCGCCTGTCGTTGCGACCGCCCGGCGTCCCATTTGCCGCGCCGCCTGTCCAATATCTCGTCTGCGCGGACGGCCCCCATCGGCCAGGATCCTGAGAATGCGGGAACCGGATGGTTTCCGCTCCTCCTACTCCTCGTACAATTTTGCTTTGGCAATCGTTTCCCCGGTCATGCCCACCATTGCTGTAATCCGCTCAGCAACGGTCCGGATCCCTTTAGATGCCTCCCAGTTGGCAGCTGCATCCTCTTTCGTCACGAGGAGTTTCGCTTTCAAGCGGTTGACCACCTCCGTTAGATGCCAGATCTCTTTCTCTTGCTGAAACTTCTCTGCCGGATTTGAGATACACTCCGCCACTTTCCTTGGCAACCGACTATCCGGTTCCGCTCCCACCAGAACTCCAATGCTGGCAAGGGTCTTGCGCTTATCCTCCCAATCCGTCGGGACTCCGCCCAAGATGTCGATAAGGCCCTCGAACAGAGTACCTGCTTTGAAATCTTCCGAAGTAGTCGGGCACGGTTCCGGTCTAGTCGGGTGCTGTTCATCTTGTGGAACCTTCTCTTTGACCGGCTGGTTCTGTTTTTGAGGAGTTCCTCTCCCAGTTGGTGATGTGTTCTTCTGTCGCTTGTTCTTCTGTGCGAGTTTGTCCTCGTCCTCTTCCTCTTCTTTGTCTTCCCAATCAGAACCAGATTTGGAAAACTTATTGTCATCCAATTCCAATTCTCCGTACTTCAAGAGCATCTCTTGAGTTTTGAAAGTCTTCTCTTCCAAACTCGTCAGGAGCTCCTTCTCTTTGTAGAGATGGTAGATGTAGGGACTCACTGGTGTGGCCCTACTCTTCCCAACCCTACTTACAAGCTAGGCCACCAGATCAGAAATGATCTAGCTCTAGTCCACTTTCTGGATTCCGCTCAGGGATCCAAAAATCAATTTGCCGAGGGTGATGGTTACCCGTTTTGGCTTTTCCGGATGCAGGATCGAAATCAAGAACCCCGGCAATCGTCGGTTCTGGTCCTCAAGACAGTCGTCCACCGCATACCCGTCCTTTGGATTGACCGCTCCTTTGAACTTTCCCTTGATGTACTTGTCGTTCTGGTTGGCCATCCCGAGTCCACCAGCTTTGAAGTTGTAGACATTTCACCACATCTCTTCCGTCCACTGATTGGGTGCTCCTCGGACGGTATTGTCATATTGATTTGCCAAATCCATTATGAGCTCCTTCACCATTCGCTCATCCTTAAAACCCCAGGGTTTGTTGATCAGCCCGACGCAACCCATTGCTTTGAAGTCCTCCAGGAGTTCAGACTTTTCCGGTTCCAACATGGGAATGACCAGAACGACCATCCAAAGCTTCACCTCGGGATCTGCCGGAGTGGAACTACCTGGTTTGTGTTGGCGTAGTTGAGGCATGGGCACTAAGCTAACTTCACTAGAATCCGCTCCTAACCTAGCCGCACGTTTCATTCCTCACAATCACTCTCCGATCTCAACCACACACTTGCACATTGCAAACAACCACACACTTGCACTGATTCGCTCACGCTGCCCAACATGCAAAAAACTATTGCTGGCGAAGAGCGGAATTCATTGTGGACACTCCAGACAGCAAAGGAAAAGAAGGAAGACTAGCAATTTCAGGCTTAATATAGCCGTCAGACCCAATACGGTCCGATTCTTCCTATCTGGCCCAATCCTAATCCGAGTTGACACAGGATTCCGGTCTTAGATACTTTAGACCGGATTTCTGCCAATTAATCCGTTACTTCAACGTCATAACTAATCTCCATTTTTCTTCTGTTCCTTAACTGAATCCAGATTCCAACTGGATGGTTTCCGTTCCAAATTCCACGTAACTTAGAAAAATAAAAAATTTAGGTTGCAACACTTGTTTCTGGATAATGGTCTGCCTCCTCCTCATTGTCCAATGAATGACGCAAGAGTTGTGTCTCCAATTAATGTGAACGTTGACGTAATCAATGCAACCCCACTTTTAGCAAGTGGGCTTAAGAATCAATGATCTTGCCGGAGATAGAGATTCAAGACGACGACAAAATCCCATATGAGGCAGTTCTCTCGTTGTACATTCTTCCATCAGACATAGTTCCAAGGGCCTCCAAATCCACTTTGGAGCATGGCATAGAGTCTCAAGTATGTCTTCAGTATTTATTTGCTTTCTTGGTTAGTCTATTTTTTGGTGGGGGTCGCGCTGGACTTCAAATGATAGGTATCCAAATCTCACTCAGGAATATGAATATGGCTTTGAGGACTTTAATGAGATTTTCATCTAGATGATGTTTATCCTGAGCAGGATAYAAGTGAGGCTTGCATTTTGCTCAATGAGGCAAAGGACGGTGTCACCCTTCTTTTGGTGCCCATGTTGCCTGAGAAATGGCTAAATGTTATTTTGGGTATAAATGAACTTCTATGTGAATGTGAGGACAAAAGATAATTGAATAAAAAAAAGAGATATAGTGAAACATTTGACATGCCTTCGGACGTAGAAGTCCACTCAGTTTGTGTGAAGATGGTCACCATGAGGCCTCATTGTCAAGAAGTTCTGAAGGAGTTGTCCAAAATTGCACACCTCCATTTCTAGAGCTCCATGAATTAAGTTGGAGCATGCTTTGGACGTTTGGAAGGGCCTCTTCAAGGGCTTAGAGCCCCYGATTCTTTTGATGGACCAAGATCAATGCAGCGTGGCCAAGTTTAAAAACARATACAATAGACTGACAAACTACAAGGTCAAAGGAACACAAACARACTTGTTCTTTAAACCKCTAGAGWGGTTGTTCGCAATGGARGGCTCCATGTTTTTYCCACGTAACACCATAATCGTTGACGACAATCATGCAAGGCACGTCACAATTGTCCGTCTAATGTGATCCTCTATGAGCYYTGGTTGTACAAGGGAAATGGRACATCTCATAGAATCCTCATTGATCATTTGCTTCCTTGGATCCAAAGGTTGCATTTGGCCAGACTGGAGTCTCTCTTTGAATACCAGCTAGACAACAAGATGGGCGTTGGTCTCTTGTCAAAGATCCTACTGCAACCRAATACTTGAAATTGATGGATGCAATGCGGCAGTCKAAAAGGCTACATAACAAATGGGTACATAGTGAACCTCAYTGGAGAAGGGACTGTGTGAATAGTAGAAATGCGCAACCTTCCTTTGTGGTCAAGCARAAATTCCTTTTGATGATTTTTYCGGTGCCAAATAATMAATCTCCCATGATTGACTTGTTGAGCYTGTAGGTTGAAATGTGTGTTCCGCRTCCTTGAGCTTGTGTATTTGCTTGGATTTTGCAAGRCTTAAAAGTATTCATCAAGTTGCATGATTGTGTATCAAAATGCCTTCCAYACCTAATGTTGTAWTTCTGTAGTAATGTTTAKAGYGTTTTTTRTTTACAAGAAATGYGTGTGAATTTCGTCCTTGGAAATGAGTRTGAAAACAAGTGCACWRCCTCARCTGATTCATTTTYTRATTATKGACARTTTTCCATTTGGCAAAGCGGGACTGRGCACATCATGTATTTAGCCAAAAATCGCGCAATCCACAATGGATTTCTCTGTCATGSCCGTTGATGACAGGKTCATGGACAGTCCATTGAATGGGGGGAAGCAATGAATCCCCGTGAGCTYGCCATCAYTGTTGAAATGTCWAYMGCAATGCATGTCACTTGAGGATCATGGTGTCTTSGATGGAACRACGTAGAGAAAGTAGTACACTGGAGAGGCGAGTTTGCCTGCAATTCACAATGCGCATCGGGAAGTATGAATGGATTCTTGTAAGTTTGAATTTTTTTCAGCTCCAAATCAATTCCTCTATGTTGTGATGCACATTTCTCATTGTATGTTCTTGTGTAGGGTGTAAGACCAAGTGCCAAATCTGTCCCAACTTGCGCTAACAGATCGCATGGACTGAAGCCGTCCTCCTCAAATTTGTCACTATTGCCTCTTCTTAGATGCACTCTTTTGCCCGTTGTAAAAAGACATGAGTGTAGATCACATGATAGTCAAAACAACCTTCACTCTATTTTTCGGCCGTGGGATGCATGGGAGAGAAGGTCTCTAAAGAATCAATTGCAAGAAATCGCCGGCCAAAAGTTGGCAAGCAATAGCGGATATAGTAGAGGGCTGGAGCTATTGAAGGCCATGGAGAAGTTGAAGAGTAGGTCGTATGCGTAGAAGTTTTGTTAATTAGGATATTTTCTCTAGGAGGCAATGGAGATAAACAAATGTCAATACTGTGATTGCACATCTCCAAATTTTGATAGCATACTTTTATATATATGAAATCCAAAGATAGAATGTACATGATGTAAGTCTATTAGAATTTGTAAAGGCATTCATTGCCCAATCATAACCATTACAAACTGGGAAGTTAAAGTTCCTCCTCATTGTAGACTGTGTCGGTCTTGTGAGTATAAGGCTATGAAGTAGGAAAAGTGGGAATTTTAGGGTGTGGAGGATGCTTAGCTTTGACCTAGATGTGAGGACATATATTATAAACAGAAAAACATCTAGGAGTCGCTTGATGCAATTCCGTGAAGAGCATTTCAAGCCATAATGTTTGAATTGCAATTTAAGGAATTGCTCTGGGGCGCCTCGATGTTTTTTTTTAATGATATATGTGCTTAGATATCTAAGTCAAAGCTAAAGCATTCATTACGCCCAGAAAATGCCAGGTGGCCAACTTCAAGCATTGTACTCGCAATGTCCACCATAGTTGATAGGGATGAAGATCTTTGCTACCAAGAGTGTAATGGTGGGCAATACTTGTACAAATGTTCATACACATGAAATATAAAGTACATGACTATTAAAAAGAGAAGATTTGCTCATTGTACATTTTTATGCGTACATGTGTTTTGAACTTGTCATTTAATAAATGAACACCCTATGTCATTGCATAGGTTTATGTGTTTTTAGACATGGATAACTGCTTGCTTATATGAAATTCAATGATTGGAGAACTACCAATTCACTGGAATCCTTCCAAAGTAATGAAAATGCATAATCAAATCAAATCATTCCATAGAGGGTGAATATTCTTTGGTGTATTTTTATTTGTGGTTTAATGCCAAAAATCATGTTGCAGATTGTGTTGTGACAATCTTCATAGAAGCATCCATGGTGCGTAATTGTCACAAACGACAACTAGTAGGCATCAGTGTTTTTTTTGTGGCGATTTTGTGCAAAATTGCACCAAAAAACTTCACCTAGCACCAAGCCTATAGTAAATTTTTAGTAAAATTTTGGATGAAATCACCAAAAAACTTCAAGTTCAAGAAATATCTTGGATGAAATTGCCACATTATGAATGAAAATTGAATTATAGATGCCTAGTATCACATTTTCTATCCAATACGTGGATGAATGTTGAAACTTGGAGCACCACCGTAACATTTAATATTGCCACTTAGCTACTTCATGAAAAATGAAAAAAAACCCACTGGTAGGCATTGTCTTGCCCTTCAAATCACTTGACAACTCCACTATTGGACTAGAAAATTCTTGTTTGGTGGACTTGACACCGAAACCACAGTGATGATCAATTGACTCAAAGGGACTTTTTGATTCAACTTTTAAAACCTTAAATAATGGCACCTGTGCATCGGATTGGAGGGGTAAGTTCTTTGTGGAAGTAGGGAATACATGAGAAGACAACCCAAATGCTCTGTAGCAACTTCTGGGTAAATTCCAAAAATGCCTTTGCTTGTTCCTATTCCTAGACATAAAAACAAAATGAAGAAGAGCTCTTGACTCAGTGTGAAACTCCTCTTCAATGCAGATGGAAGACTTGATGAAACCATAACGTAGGTGAAGCATATGATTTGGGACTTGAGCAAAATTAGCATCACTAAGATGGAGGAGCGGAGGCACCTCATTGCCGTCAGCTCTAATTGAAGCCATTTCCAATACTGGTAAAACAAGGCAAAAATCTTACAGAAGAGAGGCCAATTTTGTTGCAATGATGGTCTCTAAAGAAACTACAAGTCCCATGCACAAGCTATGTAGGTTCAACTTGAAAATTATACCACAAGGTGATTGCAATAAACACTTGTACTATTTTACGTCACACGTTGCGTGTGAAAATTGTTTTTGTCTATAACTTTTGTAAAAATGCTCGAAAGAACAAGAAATTTGGAAGCAAGCTTTCTTATAGTATGAAAAATAAACAAGAATTTTTTCAATCTTAGTAAAATTACTTAAGTGACCGAAATTGAATTCATTACAAAAATATTCAGGCCTGAAAGAGACTGTTAACAAAATATTTAAATTCAAGATAAGAAAGCCTCCATGTAGACTATTCCCCTATAACCGCTCACTGGCCCCACGCTGAGCGGGCCGGGTCACGTATTTTTCCACTCAAAATGAACAGCGCAGATCTCTTTCTCTTCCCGCTCCAGATCTATTCTTGGCCCTGCTTGTCCACGTTCACTGCCAAGTTACTGAAATTTCATCCATTCAAGGTTTTTGCACCAAATGCTTGGCGCCAATTCTAGGCTTGCCACTCATTTTCCCGGTAAGGTTCTACCAAATGGTTCCCTGGACAATTCAAAATTTGACCCTTACAAAATTTGCCGCTCACTACCTCAAATAATCTTCTAATCTTGAATTGTGAGAATTAGGGTCTCATTTGGCAAGAATTGTATCAAAATTTAGATGAATCATATTGCAAAGCTTCAAGCATGTGACTGATTTTGATTCTCAGCAAGTCTCACTCTCCGCAGGCTCCTTGTTCATTGGTATGAAGAATTTGCAGCAGGTATGATTGAAATGAACATATCAATCAACTAGAAWGCATAGCTTGGGTTTGATTCAAGTTTCAATGGAGGTGGAAGTTTCTGTTTTTGAAGTTTAYARGAGATTGCTCGATTTGTGACTCTCAGCTCTTTTATGTRAGTGGACTTTGAYTCTAGGCTAAGTTTCAGTACTTGCAAATGTTGAGGTATGGAGTAACAAAAGAAATATTAAYWCRTTGGTGCTCCAAAGTTGATGYCAATTGATAGATTTTTTAAAGTCAAAAATTGACCTTGACGTTTYAGTTTCTTGCTTGTWAAGAATATTGGCAGTTGACCTAATTAGCTAGAAATCTTGTATGGGKCATAYACTCGGTCATAATAATTGTTTTSATTTCAAGTACTTGTACAATACAATATATGTTATGGTTMCAGAGCTTCCTCAAAATGTCCCTAGCTCTCCTAATGGYTGAGAGCACCTACCATTTTGTTGTAGCTACGTTGTGTRACAGACTAATAATAAGTATGCCAAATAATAAGTATGGCATATCATTTTATAAYAGTTAATTAATAATAGATTTGGAMTGAGRTAGGCACCCCCAAAATTGATCCTAATKTAGAACARCCATCTTCAAACTATGTACACCTCCAAAATAMATTAAGTACCTATGTGGAAGAAACGCTTTTAGAACCAAACTTTGACTCTTCATAACTTTTGCATATTGTATCCAAATGTCGCATTCTTTGGTGCATTGGAACCTTCTTTCACTTGCCAACAAGACAATATGAAATTTGATCAGCCTAATAATAGTAACTAGGCCCTCGTAACAATTTGTGGCAGTTTTGGGTGTCAATGGATAATCGTAAATCACTAAAATGACAACGATCCCTCTGTTAATGCAGAAATGTTTACCATAAATAGCTGCCAGCGATAAGTCAATACACATGTAGTCTAATTAACACAAGAAGAAGCAATCGCTTACGATGACACAATTGTCACAAGATTGTGTTGGAACTTCCAAGGAGTTCACAGCAACATACTTTCAAAAACATCACCTTGACGATTCAAATTTGCTCTCCGCACTTTGTATAGAAATTTGGAGTCAGTGACAAGCGAGGAGTTTAAAGTTGAAGATTGGATGCCCACTGTTTGAGGTTCATGGCTACTTTTCCATTTTGTGGGTGGAAGAGTGTTAAACACAATGCCCCAGAAAGGGCTCGTCACTCCAAAATTGAAATTGTAAATGTGAGCTTTGATTTGCTCGGCAAGACCTGCTCAGCATCAATTTGATATCTTGATTCAACTTTAGACTTTAGGGTCAAGCAAAAAGCAAATATGACAAGCATTGTTGTATCTCATGCAGGGTCAATCAATGGAGAAATTGATCAGTGGAGGAATCGATTGATYAGTATGAGTGATGCTCATAGACTGGTTCCAATTTTTTGATAACTGGACGTTCTAATTCTATTGYARGTAGAAGCAACAACAACTTATCAAGAGGAAGCCTAGCTGCGGTGCCACCAAATTTAAAGCCCACCACAGACTTTTCTGTGTCTTACTTATGCCACCTGCGATATTTATCGATTCATCTACCCCATGCATGAACTGCATGTAGCACAAACTTTTGCACCACCTTAAAGATCATTGATTATTGTACAAGTTGATGGTAGCAACCATTAAATAGATGGATTCAAACGCAACGCCTTTTAAAGCTCAAGTATCAATTAGTGGCAAGTATCCGCCACTAATTTTACGTGGTCACATGCTTCATGAGCAAACACCCAAGTCCGCTTTTCCTGAGAAATATAAAGCTAGAAACACAAATCTTGACTTGTGGGTTGATGGTTTCATATATCCAACAGATTCATTTGGGAAGTGGCCAAGGTTTACAGACGTGAAAAGCTTGCTAGAGTTTGTTGGTGAGGGAGAGAATGGACTGCTAGATAACTCAAAGAGCTTATTAAATTCCAGATAGTTAGAGCTTGATCTGCAAATCGAAACAAACCTTTCAGAAAACAAGAAACTACAACAACATATTGAGGTGCTGTGTTCCTCATTATTGCAACAATGCGATGAGCTCTAGGAAATACGTGAAATGAACAATAGACTCCTTACCMAATCAGAATTGTCCCAAGGACAAGCTGATCGATTACAGTCCGAGATTATTTCAATACAAAATAACTTGAATTGTGTAAAAGAAAAGCACGTCCAAGAGTTGGTTGATCTCGAGAAAGAGCTTGAAGAAAGCATACAAGYAGAGATTGCTTTAGAGTTGGATATAGACATGATAACCAGAGAGCACGTTGAAAAAATCCATGAACTAGGTCAAAGTCACTTGGCTGAGATTACAATACTCAAATTAGAGCATCAAGGAACTCTAAAAGGTCTATCAAAGCTGCAAAGTAAACGAGATAAACTACGTTCAATTCCTTATGGTTACCGTAAACAAGTTCGAAAATGTCGAGACCTGTCAATGTTATCACAAACCAGAGGCCAAGCAAAGGCACTGCAAAGACTGGCCCGTTCAATCCTAGCACCAAACACTGTTCATGAGATTCAAACAAGCAATGCACTCAACCACAAAAAACAAAGATTCCACGGTACAAAAGAGCAGCAACTTGAATCTGGAAAWTTGGTGGCCAAAATCTTGTCCAAAAGAGAAGTTAAATCCATGCTTGAGACACCTGCTTTAAAATCTGTTGGAATAGACATAACTAATACGTACCTTGATAAGATTGGAAAGTCAGTAGGTGCTCCTCAAATTTTGGAAACTTGCGATAGATCAGGTATTACTCAAGATGGATATTCTGCGGTGTACAGACAAATGAAAGGCGGTGCAAAGACTGCTGGGCGGGTTTTGCGTATTGGTTGTCTCCCAAAACCATACCATATCTCCATTTTGCGCAAGGAATTAAATGCAAAGTTAATTGATTTTATTGGTGAGTATTACTCCCTCAATTCAGAATATGAGTTCCAATCAGAAAAAGGATCAACAAAGAAAGATCAAATTCATGTCAAATTGACAGAACGTAATTCTTTTTTTGTCGACGTAGAACATGTCCAAAGAACAATGGTCCAGCTCTACCACATCACTCCTGAAGGTATGCTACTCTAGCCCTATTCTACCTGAACCTTGTAAATATAGCTCCTGATAAACCTTAAAAATTTAGGTCCTTCAAAAATAATCCGTCATTAGAGTGGACACATCCATCAAAATCTAACGATGAAGCTGAGTGCCTAAGTGTATAGTCAATGCATTGAGTTTGTGGATCTAATTGAGATGTTTATTGTTTATTTATTTCAAAGCTGGCTGGGGAACCTCTCAAGTTTTGTATAAAACTTGATAAGGCTGAAATTGTTCATGCTCAAAAGCTAGAGAGAGTCAACATAACATTCATGAACAGGGCCCTCAACACCGAAATTACTCGAGAAAGCCCTCAATTCATTGCCGTCCAGTCTGAAAGAGAAATTTGGCCTATTGGCTGCTTCCAAGTTCCAAAAGAGAGCTAAGAAATATTAGACTGGGTATTCAAACAAACAAATATTCCAGCACTAATCTCTGCACAAGAGGGCGGCTAGAAGTTGCACGTACCTGGAATTGGAGATTTTAATATTGAATGGCATCTTTTGGGTGACATGAAGTCCATAAAGTGTATGTATGGTTTACCACATGGTCCATGCGCTTTAAAAAGATGCATCTATTGCCTACAAGAGGGCTCTAAAACAATAATTGCAACTGCAGAGCAAGCTGCAACAGCGTTTTCCAAACAACCACAAAGTTGGGCTGGCGGTTTATTTTCAACACGGCACCATGCCAAACCTATTACGGGAGTGGCAACTCAAGAATGTTGGAAGCCTATTCTACAAATACCGATGGACAGAGTACATTTATATACTCTCCATGCATTTAATCAAATTGTGGAGAAGATAGTGCATTTACACTTACAATTTATTTGGACTATTAGAGACAAAAAATTAAAGGAGGTAGCTACAATAGAGATGCAGGAAGTGATTTCCTCAACCAATGCAAATGGTGGTAATGTCATCATTTTTAGAGATGAACAATTGTCAGGTAAAAATAACAATGTTCCAAGCAAACCATCATTTAATGGTGCACATGCCCGCTTGCCTATTCATGCCATCTAGTCTTCCTGGAGGATCACCAAAGTTGTACACAGACATAGTGGCTGCTGAAAAGAATTTCATTGATTCTGGAGGAAACAAAAGAGCAAAAATGGATGTCTGGCTTGGTTTAGACAAGCTCAGACCTTACTTTCATGGTCTAAAGCTTTCTGAGGATCAAATAAAGGAATTCAAACCATTGTTTGATCAATGGAGAAAAGATTACATTAAAGCCTTTGATGAACACCAAGTCACGCATTACATTGTAAGCTCATTCTCATGACCCTTTCCTCATTTTTCATTAATCTAAATCTACTGCTCATCAAAGTTGAACTATTGCTCACTAATTAATCTAAATCTATTGTTCTATGAACGCAACATTCTTTTGTAAAACATGGACCTTGGTTCGTTGAAAAATACGGTAGCTTGTCCATTTGGTCTATGCAAGGTATGGAACATTCTCACTATGTTGCCAAAGCTGCATACCAACGCCATACGCAACATGGAGGTGGGAGATCAATGAAAAATCCTCTACTTTGAACCTATCAACACTCATACCGTATCATATGACACTAATTTCGAGAACAAACTGAAGTTGATGCTCAAATACAGAGTCATGAAACTGAAGAGTGGCAAACAGCAGAGGCAAAGATCGAAAAGAGGAGAGAAGCATCGATTGCTTCATTGGCTAAAGCACATGGTGACTTGTGGCGTCAGAAGTGCCACCGTGTTGGATCAAAGTGGGTACCTCARGATGTTGAAAACATCCACCACAACTCAACAACGGCACTTCCTACGAGCGAACTTGAAATCCTTGCCAGCAATGGTGAAACTCACATGCAGTAACGTTGATAAAGCTGCAGCAAGCAACGAATGATATATTCACCAAAAAGATTCCACTGCCAAATACACTAGTATTTTCAAAGCAGTATAAGCTATAAATTATTAATCAAAAGTAGGAAAAGGAATGAACAACAATAYGAATACTTTTTTGACCATCAAAGAATATTCCACATAGAAAATACTTGTGAAAAAGAAGAAAAGTTCTCTCAGTTTCTACTTGAAATTGTCACCTGGTAATATATTCTTTTGATTTGCGTTTCAGTCTTGTTCATCCTCTGTTGATTCTAAATCCAACTGCTAGCCATCTTGTAGAATTGTTCCATTTTTAACATATTTTGTACCATTTTACCGGAATATTGCCATTTTCATTCAATTCACCATGCATTGGCTATAATGCATGATGCTAAAATCTTAGTTTATTAATATTTAGTTAGAAATAAGATTCTTTTAGTAGCTTCATGACGAACCATGGGATGCTCAGCTCCGAGTAAACATACTTCAATGTATTAACTAAGGCCTCAGTTGAAGCTTTGTCTTGAAGCTTTTCTAAAACATATGCCACCTGCAAAGCAAGATATATATTAACAAACTATTTGTTTCAATAGCTTGACTTTGATCAACTTGTTACCAATGAATTTCAATAAACCTCCACCTATTGTACTAGAAATTGGCGTATAGGGTTGATCTACCTATGTGGTACTTAAATTGCAATGTCTCTTGATCAACTTGGCATTTTATAAGGTCAACTCCCAATGATCCCTTTTCATTCCAACCTTGGCCCATTAGAGAGTCAAGCAAGTCTTGGAACATCTTTTTGAAGAAGAAAAAAGTGCGTGTTTCATGTATATTGGGGGCACATGCAAATAAGTCCACCATAACTCCTATGGGCATGAACCAGCTAAGGTGAGTTGCCTTGCTACCGGTATTTGGTTTCATAGACATTGTAAAGTCTTCTCGCAAACGAGCTCTAAAAGATTCACTTGTTGCCATGTCAGGTAAGGGCCAAGCAGGGTCATTGAAATCAGGTAGCGGAATAGATTCCACATCGCCATAGCCCCCTTGGACAAGATGGTAGGATGAGTTATAAAAGAAGATAGAATCATTTTTCAATTCTCTATGATTGCGATCACCTCTTGTAGCCTCTCCAAACTCAGCATGGACAACGCAAATTGGTTCTATTATGCTCAAAGGGTCTATCCAGTCCTCATGCATGGTTGGGTACAAATCTGGAGTCAAGTGTAAACTTAGTTATTTGCAACATCTGGATTGAATGTACTTTCAATTAGAATTGAAATCGTCAAGTATGAGCGCTTATTTACCCACCCTTAGTAAATAAGTGAGCACAACTAGGCTCTTGAGTTGTAGGTTTGATTCTTGTTCTATGGGTGCCTAGCGTAAATCCATTGTGCCTTCCAAGCAATGGATCTTTTCTAAATCCTAAACATACACAGGTTTGCAAGAACTAAAGAAATCAAGAAAAACTAACTTAAATTGTAAGTTTTACTCTAATTGGGTCGTACCAACTAGGCCACGGTGGTTTTTTGAAAGAAAGGTGATATAGTTTAAATTTAGCCACATATAAAGATAGAGAATTTCATGCTATTTCTAAAAATAATAAACTCAACATTATGCGACCTCCCTAGCAAGAATTATGGCCGGATGAAGTTTGACCGCTAATCGGTGTTTAAAACTTCATCCGTTGATTACTCCTAACCCTAATTTGATAATTAACTTCTAATTCCACTTTTGAGACTTAATTTATTTCTAGTTGATATTTCCTAATTTAATTTGTCTCGTTTATCTTCTAATTACTTTTCATCCAAATTAAGTCCTAAACTTCATCCGCCTGTATCTCACTCGTTTTAGCTCTAAATACTAAGTGTGATATGGTTTTGGAAACCTCTAACTAGACTCTACCACACTACTACCTTGATTTTTGAAATATTACTATTATAGACACTCTGAATTGAATTATGAGTTTGGTCCTACTTGTAAATTTCTATTTTTGAGAAATTGGAATGGATGGTTTAAAGTTAGGAGCTTACCTCGGAGTTGGAGTCATTGTTTAGGTAATTGTATACCCCTTCAAACTCCCCGTCATTTGCCATGTTTCAGAATTGTTTGGTAGTTTTGCCCACGTCTTAAAGTAGGAGTTTTAGGACAAGGTTTGCCAATTTCTTGGACTTCCTCTTTCTTTTCTTTTTCTTCTAATTTCTCTTTCTCTTCTAACGCTATTCTAATTCAATTATTCGCACTTCAAAGGGTTTACTAGTCTCGAACTAAAATAATTGAATTCAACTTCCAACTAATAATTGACCCTTCAACTCCTTGGTCAATTATTATTCTATCCAAGTTTTGATGGTTCTAATTGTTCTTCCTAGATTTCCACTTAATCGTATCTCTTCCTAAATCCTCTTCAACTTCTAAATTGTCACTTTATCTCTCTCCATTCCATTCTACTTTCTTCTCCTTCAAAGGCTTTCTATTCTAATTGTTGTTTACTACTTGGAGTTTGGGAGCTTGGAGAGTTTTGGTACAATTGCTACTTCTATAATTTTTGCATTGGTGTCATGAAGGCAATTTCTTTTGAGTTCTAGTTTCTACTCTAATTCTACTTCCTCCCCTCTTAATTTAAAGTCCTTGATATACTACTCTAATTCCTAATCTACGTTTTTTAAGAGTTTTTTAGAACTCCAAAAAACAGAGACCAAGAGAGGCAGGAGCCACAGTCCAGCAGTCCAGTTCGGAACCACAGTACAGCGTTCAGTATCGGAACCACAATCCAGGCTGGCTAGTTCTGGGCCGGTCTCCCCCTTTTTGCGTGGGGGTGACACATGGTGGGGAGTAACGGGTCCGGACTCCAAGGAGCGTGACGGGGCAAGGGGTGACGTGGCGGGGCGTGATTGGTTCCCTTCCCGGGGTGGTGATGGCCCCGTCGCCCTGGTCCAGCAACTCGTCTCCTTGGTCCAGTAGCTCGTTTGCCCTGGTCCAACAACTCGTCCAGGCCCTTGGGCAATTTTGTAATTTTGGATGTGGGGGTTCCAGAGTCAAAAAATCAATACACTCCTTAATAGGAAAAAAGAAAGAACTCTAAGAGTCTTTGGACAAAAAACCTTTGAAGGATTTTTCTTAACTTAACTATAAAGCTAATTCTATTCTTTTGGACACTAAACTTGGGAATCCAAAACTATATTTTGGATCCTAAACTTGGTGAGTAATGGACCAACTACAATTCTAAATTTTTTAATGAATTTTTGTGGAATTTTCTCTAGGACCCAAGATCAAAGCTTYGCCGCTTTTCACAAATTCTTAAAAAACCATGGGAGTTCTACACGATGCAAAATCAAAGCTTCGCCGTACTTGGGGAAATCAACAAAAAACACTCCTAAACTCACAATACCCGAAGTCAAAGCTTCACCGTTGGTTACCAAATCGCCAAAAAACTAAAGAAATTCACACGAGGCAAAGTCAAAGCTTCCTTGTCCCAAATGGAACAAGGAAATTTGGAAACAACAACAAAATAACTTTGTTAGTACAAAAACCAATTACAACATGTGTTAGTACAATATAAACCAAAGAAAACACCAAATTAGCACATGTGTTAATATAAAACAACTTCAAAAGACACTAGAGGGCTCCCCAAGCGGCATCGCCAGTCTTAGGAGGAGCAAGATCTCTAGGATTAGTACAAAAAGACCTCCAAAAACTTCAACAACTAAAAATCCTTCAAAAAACAACCAAATACAAGAGAATTTCAACCATAAGATACAAAGAACAAGAGCTTTGCTTGAAGGGGACCCAAAGTCCTTCAAGAAGCTTCAAAAACAACAACAAAGGAGCTAAAAATTCTCCAAAAACACAAGAGTTTGGCAACGTGACTGAAAATTGGTCAAAATCCAATTTAATGGACCCAAATGTGCAAAGAGAGCCAAAATATGGCTACAAGGGGGTTAGAAGAGAGGAGAATGAGTTCCCTTCTATACTCTCCCAAGGGCACTCACCTCCTCTAATTTTCTCATGGTAATCTTATCATTTAGGATTTTCATCCTAATTTACCAATTTTGACTTTCTACGCTGGTCCTACACTCTAACTTTTGGAGATTAACTCCAAATCACAAACGGATTGGGCCATTGGCTTCAGAAGGCCATTTTTGATCATGGAGAGCCCCCTACCCCTTAACCAAACTCCAAAAACTCAACATAACCTATTGCTAACTGAACACCAAAACGGGGTAAAAACCCAAACCTTGGAGTTTGACTTTTTTGAGAAAAGTAACTAGCCTAGGTTCTTTAGTAGGTATGGGGAAGTAAGAAAAGAGCTAGCTTTGACCTCATTCCAATTTTGTATGCTCCCGGTACGCAAGTCAACTCCACCGTAAACTTCAAATTTGCCAATTATTGGGGAATCTCGCCGGTTCGGGCACTTCTAGCTATCGGAATGTCTTGAAACTTGGTGGGGCATTTTATTAGCATAAAAGAATCTAATCTAATTTTTAGTGAGATTTTACCGCAACCTGGGTAATTTCTAAGAATTTCCCATCGTAGGTTTTGGCGGTTGACCGTCCGGAAGGGCATCTTCTACAAGTCAGAAAATTTCGAAACTTTTTATGGAACCTCTCATTGAATTACACAAAGGATGTGCAAGCTCATATTTTTACTTTGCACAAAGTTCAGAGGAGAATCAAATTTTGTCTTCTCCTTTTAATTCCGATAACTAGGGAATCTTGGCAAACCAATTTCGCCGTTGAGTCCCAAATGCGATTTCCACCCTAGAACACCATACTTCACCCGTAGATTCCTCTTACGGGTCCAACTTGAGTTTGTAATTCTTGCAGGCCAATACTTGGGGTTTCCGCTAATTCTTCGATACTATGGGGAAAGTGAAACCTATCTCTAAGAATGGACTTAGGACCTCAACGGTGTTCCCTCGGACCAATCTTAGCCATAAGATGTCACATGTACCGTAGGTTTGGGCTATTTGGGTCAGATTAGCCCTAATTCTATTAATTACCTACATTTCCACATTTTAACCTATGTACAAGTAGAAATGGGGTTTATTTGGTGGAAAACAATCTATAAAGGACCAAATGCTATATTGATACGTGACATACCTATTTTGGTTTTACACTCCTTTGATAATTCCATTACCAATTTGGTCTAAAGGGCCCAGTGCAGAGTCACATTGTCCTATATGTGTTACTCCCTTGGAGATTCATCAATGCATTTCCAATCAAACAGTGTCTCTTCCTACTAGTTGTAACCAGCCCAAAGATTGGGATGTATTATTAGCACTGACTTTGGATTCGTCATCTTCTATTGTTAAAGATCCTAAGGAGAAGCGCGTCATGCGTAAACCTAAGGAAAAATCCAATTTGGGACCATACTTGATGTCCTATGAACCCCTTATTGATGGTTCCATTGCCATCCGAGAATTTCTTTTTGGTTGCAATCCTCTTAAAAATTGGATTTTGGGCATCTAAGGAGAATGGAGAGAAGATCCTCACGGACGAAATGAGGAGAAGGCAGGTCAAGTCTTGACAGCAATAATGGAGGTGGCCACCACCAAGTTTGAGGTCGTATCCTACGACATACACCATATTCCTATCATTATGTAGCAGCAGTTATTGCTATCCAAAGACTTTGAGCCACAACCAAAATTTTGCCCCAAGCTTCCATCAAATTTGGTATCCAACCTTTCGCCACTCAAATCTTAGGTATGCTGCACTCTCTTTTCACTTTTTTGATTATTTCGGTCCATTGAATTCTAAATGGAAAAGTGGTTATCTTTCCACAAGCAATAGAAGAATGACTATTTTTCCTATGGCAAGGRAAAAATAATTATCTTCCTATTCAAAATATGATCATTTCTTTATTACAAAAGGGGAATATTTGCCTTCTATTTGGAAAGATGTAAAAGCCGTAGATATGCCTCCACAAAAAAACATTTAGCTATCAAGTTTTTAACACTTTTGAATTTTTAAAGGTTAGCTAAAAGAAAATTAACCAAAAATCCCTGAAAAGCATAATAAAAAAAAATCCCTAAAACAAAACAAAAATAAAAATAAAATTAACAAAAAAATTTCATGCTTTCATTTCAAAGTTATTCAAAGTTATTTTGAACCGATAATGATACAAATCGTTAGTAAATTCTTGGTTGTTAGTTTTTTATTAGACCTGACGTAATTTAACAATCCGCTAAGGACATCCAATGGTCAGTTAAAGTTAACTTAATTTACAAGCAACATTCAAGTTTAAAACAAGAGATTCAGCTTTAAAGGACAAGTCATGTAGAGCCACTTGGTTGTTAATTGTAAGTAATCCTACACTACTAGAAAATGATGTCCAAATCAACAAAAAATGAGCAATTTTTTGTTGAATTGCGCATTGTATCGACCGCTTTTACAATTTTTTGTTCAATTGGCACAAGTTAACAAAATGGTCATAGAACTTCCATTCATTTGAATAGTACAACGTCTAAAGAAACAAAAAAAATAACACTTTTCTGTTCATTTTGAATTATCAGAGTTAAGGTAAATTTTTCATTATTTGTTCAATGTTTAAATCTCTATGGTTGAAATTTTTTGTAGAATGGAACATTTTGAAAATTTTAACATGCACAATTTGGTGTTCTATAAACTCAGCAGACTTCAGACCTCATTTTGGCATAGTAAAACACATTTTTTGAAAAAAATTAGGACTAATAAAAGTTGTACATTCAACCTCTCTTTCATCTCCAAAAATCCGTTTGAGGTTTCAATAATCCAATCAAAAGTCATGGACAAAATTCAGAGAGAGGTTTGAATGGACATTTTTCTTGACATTTTTGAACATCCTCTCTGAATTTTGTTCATAACTTTTGATTGGAGACTTGAAACCTCAAACGGATTTTTGGAGATAAAAGATAGGTTGAATTTACAACTTTTATTAGTTCAAAGTGTTTTCAAAAAATGTGTTTTACTATGCCAAAATGAGGTCTGAAGTCTGCTGAGTTTACAAAACACTGAAAAACAATAAATAAATAAATAAAATCTAACACCTGCTTGTGACATGTGAACTCATATGTGGTGCATTGGTTAGGAACCTCACATCCCTTCCATGAGGTGCAAGGTTTGAACCCTTGCAGCACCATGTCCAAATGGCTAGCCACATGACTGCAATCTCATGTGGTAGCCACATCGGCATGCCGCCATGTGGCAAGCCTTGTTACTAATTCTTCGATATTCCATTTTATAAGTTGCCATGTGGCAATTTACACGTGGCAACCTCTTATTGATTTTTTAGTTTTTTAGTTTTTGGCATATGAAAAAATCAACAATTTTTTGTTGAACAGTGTCCAAGTCAACTCGACCTTTTGAACAAAAAAAATCAACACTTTCTTGTAAAATTTTTGTTGATTAGGACACAAATTTTCTAGTAGTGCTAAGAGATGGGTTAGAGCTACTTATACATAACAAACAACATTGACTTCATTCTAGTTGTTGTCCATAGGACGCTTGGAAGCAAAGGTTCTTGAGAAAGCAAATGCGAGAGACTGTGGTCCAAAAATCCACAAATAATAGCGAATAGACACTATAAAGAATCCATGTTTTATGTGATGTTTTCATCATTTTTTGTGACGCATTTTTGTGGACGTCCAATAAAACAACCTGTGTTTTTATGTCAATAGTTACGTCCAATGTAACATCCAAATGTTACATTGGACGTAACTATTGACATAAAAACACAGGTTGTTTTATTGGACGTCCACAAAAATGCGTCACAAAAAATGATGAAAACATCACATAAAACGTGGATTTCTTATAGTGAGAGCTAAGAACCATAGATGTTCAAGGSAATGAAAAACTTGAAGACTAGGTTGCACTTGTAGATCACACATTTAGAATGGGGGTGCTCTCTCGATGAGAATAGAGATGCATAATAGAATACCAATTGCTCTCGAACGTTTTTGAACTATTAGAAAATTTTGGATTTTTGATGCTATGATATTTTGTGGCAAAGAATCATACTTAGAATGAAAATGATGAAACAAAATTAAATTGTTGTAACCTTGATAGCAAAGTACATTGTAWTTAAAGAAGGTGCTTGAGACATCAGCACTATTGTATGTAGGAGCTTGGAAGAGGAAACCATAGTTCCAAAGCATGAAGTGGATAAAAAGTTATGAAAGAAACTAAATATGGAAATTACAGAAACAAACTATGCCAATTTCCACCTCAAACACACTCTCAAACCACACTTTAGACACTACATGATGTGAGAGTACACAGAGGAAATTAGAATAGTTTGTTTTTATAAAATTCATGCTTAGTTCCTTTTGTAAATTGTATTAGTTGTTGATTTGGCTTTAGCTGGAGCTTTCCATCAACTTCATTCTATGGAAACCGTGACAATAGAAACATGAAATAATCTAGGTGCAAATGTTTGTCACAATTGAGGTTTTGCAATTACTTAGTTTTAAGTTTCCAAAGGCAAAGGTTGTAGGTACGCTATAAATATCTCCAAAGAGAATCCAACACCCGTTCAACACATGCTATGAAAAAAAGAATAAGTATTAAAACATTCTTGAGCAAAAGACTAGTTTGGAAGTGACTTTATCAAAAACAAACGATCACAATCATTAYCACAATCGGGTCCAAACTCCACATTATTCAGTGTTGTGTCCTTCTACTTAGAAGTCATTTTGAGTGCTCTACTTCTCCAATTTTTATTCAAAAGTATAAGGGCAACATTCCAGAAGGGAACATTTTAGAAGGGATGATCTTAAGTGTACTAAGGTGGGAGCACCCATTATTGCATCTGTTCCTAATGATGGGCCCTAGACTCATCAAATTGTGTCCCAAGACTTTGGTGAATGTGTCCTCTAAATGTTTAATTTTGATTAGCTAACACATGTAAAGAACACATACTTAACTTTGATTTGTTGATAGCTAATTTTTGCACAGTTCAGATTTGGATGCACCTATTGAACAATTTTAGTGATCTAGAAAGCCGACGCTTTGAAAAATCAGAAAAAATKACTCACAACATCCGAAAAAATCTAATTGTTTTKGGATATTCATGATTTTCACTTACTAATACTATTGAAATATAATTTTTTAGGAAAAGATGCYTGCAACTATGCTGAATTGCTTATATTGATGTTTTTGGGTGCTTCCACCTTAACCTACTAGCATGCTGTGAAAGATGATCTCATGGTGATCAAAATTTTTACAGCTTGGTATGTACAGCTCACGAGTCGTGTTGTTCTTCTCCATCTTATTGAGAGCCTATGGGGACAGCGCTGTAGTCAGTCACYTTAACTGTAAACGTCATAACAGGCCCAGAATCGCTAATCTCAGTGATGGCGACACATGTAGGGGCACCGTTGTTAGCATTGGTGTTAGGGTTGGTACTCCAGGTACACATTCGCACGTTCCTGTCGCCTGGAAATGGGTCGCCGCGATCCCCCCGGTTTACATCGTCACGCTCCAGAGTTCTTAGACCGTCAGCCTGCACTAGAGCTACCTTGTAACCTTGAGTTTCATCATTGTTATCAGCCTTCGTCTCATCGATGTGCCACAAGCAGAGACCAGCACCTGGGAGGTCAGCATCCCGAGATTTCAACTGYCGATTTTCGACGAGAAAGTACTCTGAGTCAGGTGCTCCATCTTTCCACAACTTTACGACTTGGTTGCCGTCCTTCACGTCAGCTAGTGACACCCTGCAAATGCGTTTATCAGATATGTTTTAGTTCACTATGCATTAAAGCTAAATTTGACATCAACAGATAGTGGATGAATAGGACCCGGATTAGGATTGCTTTAAACTTCGGGATCAGGTTGCATGAATCGGTGGAATCTTCTTCGAAGGCYTGACAGTAGGGTCAAGACCTGATTAGCTCTGTCGCAGAAAGGGAGTATATATGGTATAAAGCAGGTGGCAAAATATTGGACTAGAGAATTGGATGAAACTGAAGATATTATGGCCAATTTGTGGTCAAGTCCGTTGGAAATTGGGCTGCTTCCAATGTTAGACCTCGAACCTGATTTTAAGCTGGACAGAGGACAAGTCCAGTGGATACACCGCATTCACGTGCAACTTTAAGAATCTATCGCGAATACAAGCATGTAGACTATTCTCTTGTGAAGAAGCGAGAACCTCTACGTCTACAGTCGGAATTTAGTCACATACTTGGTTGTTTGTGTTATGTTGTTAACAGTCACCCACTCCTGGTCCACTTTGCACCAAGCACAAGGCTCCGAGGGGTTGTCTCCATTAGCATTATACGACCCTGTTGACATGAGACACCAGCTGCCTATGCCAGCAGAGGTGGAGTCAGCGTCGTACAAATCGGGCCAGCCGAAGAGGAGATGGCCGATCTCATGAGCGCACACCCCAAGCTTGCCGTCCGCGGGTACCGTGAGGTACGAATATATCAAAGTATTGTCAGCTTTGTAAGGTCCTCCATCCAGCACATATTTGTGTGACCAGAGATCACTCGCCAAGCCTGTGAGCTCCGCCCCCTGACCGGCGTGCACAATCACGAATGCGTCGCAATAGCCGTCGCCATCGTTGTCATACTTCGTGAACGTGAAAACTTTGTCGGCGAGTTTGGCGGCATCCCTCGCCATGACTCTTGCGTTCGGAGGATTGTCTCCAAGGCCGTTTTGTCCATCCGAATAAAATTTTAGTGAATGTGGCATTCGAAGAGGGCCTACAACTTCGCCTTGGATATCGACCATGTTATTTGACACTTCACGRTAATAGTCCCGCACGCTGTTTGTCCCGAAGCCAAACCACAAACGTTTGAAGTAATCTAGATCTTGATTAGGTTCGAATTTTCTGTCTGTGAAGTCTACCAAGACAACCGCGACGTAAACCACACCTCTCGGTTTCTGGCGAGCAGCTCTTGCGGCGGACAACGTTGTCCCGGGTTTGAAAGTGTTGTGAGGTCGGAGGAGACCGTCGTTGAATCCGGGTGGGCGTTTCTCAATTGGTCGCAGCAAGTGTTTGAGAACTGAATGCTCCGCATTATTTGCAATGAGATTCTTGAGCTCCTTGAGGCTACTAAGAATCTTCTTTCGGACCTCAGGGGACGGAGCCACAAGGCAACGATCCTCCGTCGAATACTGGTGACTGAGGTAACCAGGTGGCTCCATGTTTAGCATCTGAAGTGCCGAAAATTCAACAGTATTTGATGAGATTTWTCATCTTAAAAGAAACTTGTCAATTACATGATTCAAAGAGATTTGACGATGAAAACAAGTATTATGTAAAACAGTTTAAATTGATTACATTCACCTAAACAGGTTATGTCATTCAGAGGGGAAACCGATTATCAATTCAACAGCATCAGATTTTGAGGTTCCATTCTACTTCAATCATTTAAATTAATAAACCTGATGGACTCGACCTCACCGCAAGTCCACCGTATCTTTTAATTTAATGGCGCAGAGACAATTTTCTCTGTAGTGAACACGACAGTAGTGTTGGATYTTGCCTACTGTATCTGTTCCGTCTAGCTGACTATAGATCGATGGATAAATTATCCAAAATCTTGATMCAAACAATACTTTACAGATCTGGAGACATGTAATGCTTGAATTCTATCCGAGGTCACAATGACATGTTTCGTGTGGTACTGAGCATGTGGACAGGACTGATGGACACAAAACAACTCACTTTGAATTTATGTGAGTTGTGTAACTTTGGCCTTGTAGCTTAGAACCTYGTAATGCTTGTCATTCTAGGTTCCTTGTGTTTACACCTTTCCAATGATATGCTACATGCTATATTTGGTTGAAGGATTCATTGCACACCCCTCACACCTAGCCCTCAAGTGTCCCGGCGCCATCGGGACACCTCCAACTTTGAACGGCCATAACTTTTGACTCACAAGTTCAAATGGCACGTTCTTTGGACCATTGGAAGTGCCTCCTCAAGAGCTTTCTAAGCATGTATGACACATGCCCAAATTCTTTACAATTAGGGCGCTATTGCGCCCTGTTTGATCGAGAGTCACCATTACTCCCTACCTAGACTATTGCAAGGCTTGGGAAGTCACCCCCAAGGTCCTCCTTGCTCACCAAGGCACTTCGGGCAACCCAAGGAGATGGGGGCGTGACAAACGGCGTACAGTGCATGCAGTTTTTGTTTCCAAGTAGTCATAGTACTCACACTACTGGGCGGCGGAAACTCTATTTTTTCCATTTGGTGATTGCATGAAAGACTAGTATTATTTTGCGTCACACTTGGATTGATGGAGATGTTATCCACTATAACTTTTGAAGTACGAATCCAATTAACTTGAAATTTTTATTAGAGATATCTATCTTGATAGCAATCAGATTCCATAATTTGCAGAAATTTTCAAAAATCATTTTATATTTAAATTTCAATTTAGTTAATTTGTCACACTTTGTAGTTTAGGGTTTTTTACTACTGGGGAGTACCCAAAATTAATGATCAAGAGCTGAAATTTCTATAGTCTATTCCCACACTAGGAATGCATGCATCTACTAGAGGGGATTTAAAAATACATTGTTTTATTTCCTCTACATGCATGCAAACAGGGCTCCTTTGTGTGCGTACTTCAGAACATTCAAGATGGTTTTAAGATCATTCTTTTGGTGAAACATCTTTATCATATAGTTCTCCCAAATTGCCAAATTTTAGTTTCTTCAAAAATTCTTTATCCTATTTATTACATATTAAAACATCAAAACACCTATTTTCATGAAATTTTGCACTTTTCTAGTTCTCCTACTTAGAGAATTTTCCTACGCTTTTCCTTCATAGGGTACCTTTTTTTTATGGGTATATACATTAAATATATTTTTCACATTTAAAATTTTTTTTTTTTTCTAATTTTACAGTACTCCCGAAAAAAACATGAGAAGTATGCCAAACGCTACAAAAATCGCATGGTGTTTCATGCAATCACCCCAAAACGCTACGCAAAACGTCCAGTCTTTTTTGCAACTACCCCCAAGAGAAAAATAATGAAAATTTAAAGTCTCAACTAAAAATTGTTCCATTTAGGTGATTTTGTATCTATGATCTTAGCAATTTAGAAAAAATGTAAGATTCATGAAATGCATTCATTAGAAGAACTTAAATCATATTCATACTAATAACAGTATAAAGCAAAAAATACGTTTTTAAAAAATAGTATTTCACAACTCCAAACATCATGAGCGTTTTGTTGAGAAAAGCATTTTGAACATGATGAAAAAGGACATTTAGTGCATGCACAATACCATGTTATCTTCTATGTTGGTATTATTGGCTACAATGTGCTTGGTGGGTATGTTTATATGCACATTCACTTGTTTACTTTTTCTTGGCCACGTGGAATATGCAAAGCAAATTCATGCTTTTCTTAGGAGGCTGATGTTTTTTGACACTTGTCCTGCCCTTACTATGTGTATGATTACTTCTTAAAATTTTATTTTGTTGACTCATGTATGGACAAGATCAAGTATTTTGGCTAAGCATAATATGATTTCGCCATAGTGTTTTCATAGAATGTGTTATTCAAAACACGATTGCATTTTTGGATACGCACGTGCTCATGTTGTTCAAAGCAAGACATTTTTGCCAGCGATAGAGAGTCGTTTGATTTGTCATCATTTCCTATACTGAAACGGTTGTTGTCAACTTCAACAGTGGTTCAGAACATACAATGTAGAGCATCTTTGATTGCATGAACGTGTTTTTTTGATGATGGTCATAGTTTTATTGATATTYTTTAATTTGYGCATTCATTTAGAGTTCTAGATTAATGCCTTGCCTTCAATGCAAGACTAGTGTTTCAACTAKTTTWYTACTCTTCTAGAATGAAATGCCCTTCCACTGAAACAAACTTAGTAGCAYGTTCCAAGTTCCATTTCCAATACAACATCATTCCAAGCCTAGTTCTTCATCAATTAGTTTCACTTCTAATTCAAACTAGAGAKTTGCTACATTTAAAACATATKTTTGTTCTAAAACCARTATTTAAAGCACAAAGCCTTCCCATGCTTAATACATTGTTACATTGCTTACATTCTTCAAGGGAGGAAGCAAAAAGCACAATCAACTTCAAGAGCTTTATTTTAAAACACTAGACATGAAAACACTTTTTTTCATGCGCTTCTAAGAACAGTTGTGTAGCCAAGGTTCTGTATATGCTGCATCATACATTTCATTTGACCTAGAAACTCTTCCTCTTACAATTTCAAAAACATTCAAAACTTGGACCTACCACTATTAAAAGCCTCTTATTTTCATGTCTCTTTGATTGCCTACAATTCACACAGAATCTGAACATTGGCATTGCCTTCTTCACTTAATCACTTGCAATATTGTTTCATTAAACAAAACCTCCATGCTGTCAATACACATGAAAAAGAATCAACTGCCCTCATAGAAGGGAACTACTTCCACAACCAAAATGATTGCCATAATATTGTGCATGAAGCATCCCAAGCATTGTGTCAATTTGGACTTACATGGCTTTAATAAATTTTCTTCCTTCATAAAGAAATGATGTGAGCCAATGCATTTGTCAATGTACAACGCAGATGTATTTGCACTAGAATAAGAATGCTTCTTTTCAAAAACCCAGTGCCACTAAGAAAACAGAATTTTGATGCATTTAATGGAACAAATTGTAATCAAATCCTACATTTAGTTCTACTTGTAAACATATTCCATACAATCCATTTTTGCTATGAATTTTTGTTACCAACATCCACTTTGTGTACGAAACACCCAAACAATTTTTTGACACACGTAATTGTCCCTCTTCTATCCACCTTATCAAGTACGCTACTAAGTTTTCATGAATTCTACGATGCTATCATCTCTCCTCAGTTGCTTTGGATTAAAAGAAACCATAGATTCTTCCAACTAGAAACACATACAGGGATACACAAAACAAATTCAATGACTGAATATTTAATTCACATGAAGTTCCATGTCTCGAACTAGCATGTACCCTAGCACAACATTATCCGGATAGAAACATTGTCGGGGATGCTATTTTGTGAGCATGTGAGCTTGTGAGCTTCGATTTCTTTTTTAAATTTTCAGAGTGTGGACCTATGACCGTGGATTAAAGACAAGTTGCATTTCATTTTAAAAACATAAAATGTTTTGGCATTTGAAGCTTATTGATTTTAGTAAAAGGTGACAAGCATAAAATATAAAAAACAAACAAACAATATATCATGCCCTCAGAAGACACCACTTCTTATAAATATTTGAAGGAAAAGGCTCATAAAAGAGAATTGTGATGGGTACTACTAGAAGATTTAGATGCAGAGCTCTTATCACTATGTGATGATTCATCATCTGACTCTTTAGTAGAATCATCGATAAACCTCAGAACACGTGGATCTACCTTATGAGCTCTAGAAGATGGCTTAGGGTCATAAGGTCCAAGGTGCATAGCTATTGCTTCAAAATAAACCGGTAGCTGAAAAGATTTTGGGGGGCTACGGAAAAACAAAGGGTCTCCAAAAAACGGTTGATGTGTCACCATCTTCATTCTTTTAGCTTGTCTACAAAATAAATATGAGCAACTATTACAACACAGTAAAAATTGTAACGACAGAGTTAAAATAAACACAATTAAGGGTAAATTTACTTACCAAATCAAGATTTCTTTGAGATACAACGGATAGGCACCCCCTCGTTATCAAGGTTAATCGCAGAATCCAAGGAAATCTTTGGCTGAGCAGATTGTGCTGTAGAATTGACAACCTGACAGATGAGCGGTTTAAGGTGGGCCTCAAAAATGGACGTATCCAGGGTTGTTTGCCGGGACAACTCAACGACTCGACGAACACAATGTCCAACGCTTCAAGTAGACCTCCTCGTCCGTCTAATAGAGTCAACTTATCTTTGACTTTTAGTTGAAAATTTTAACCTGCATGTTCGCCACGTGTCTGCTAGTTGGCGACCACGTGGCAAAAAAATGGGGTGCATTTGGGTGTGGGCGACCTCGAGTGCAAGGCGACTGCAGTTGGAAACTTTGGGTATGGGTATAAGGCGACAACGGATAAGCTGTTTAAGGAAGTTGACTGCGAGTGTCAAATTGCAGGGCGACCGCGCGTTCAAAGAGCCGTGGTCACGCAACAGTACCCGCGGTTGCCTCACAGATGACTCGCAGTCCCCTCGCAAATGATCCGCAGTCGCCTTCAGTACCCGTAGTCGCGCTGAAGACGACCTACGGTTGCTTTGCTGTATCCGAACGCGTCCTGCTGGACCTGTAGTCGCCCAACAGAACCTGTGTGTGCCCTCTCCAATCCGAGGTCTCCACCGGCAGTCGCCCCAGATACACGCTCCTAACGGACCCACACTCGCCTTAGTTATACATGCAGTCATCCATGCTTTTTGGACTCCACTTCATTTATGGTTTTTGTCTTGTATCTTTTGGTGGCTACATGCGTAAACCTTGCTTTATATTACATCCTACAATCATCCACGTTTGATTTTTGGACTATTGGAATTCCGAAGCAAGACTCTTATGTCTTGCAATCATGGACATTGGAGGCAAAAATGCTGGGGCATTACCAATCTCAGACGCTGCAAAAACGGCTAGGGCATTACATAAGGCTGCTCTGGACAAGCATCAGAAGCGAAGAAAAATCATTCATGGGAAGAAGTTGCACGTGTTAAACAGCAAAAACCACATGGCTTTTAAAGGCTGGAATGAAGAACCAGTGTCGTACGCGTAATCTAGGCGTAAGTATCCTCATAGCACAGAATACTATAAGTTGACACGGAATATCATCTCGAGAGATTTTAGTATGTCATTGTAAGCTTCAAATATCCGGTTTTACTACTCTTCATCAATTCCTCACTCTTTCCATTCTTTTCCAGATATTACGATTATCCGGATTGAATTTCGGATTGATATCTATCCGGTTTCCGGTTACGTCTTCTTTTAATTCTTTGGTTTGTGATACCTATGTTTTACCATCAGAGGGCCGCCTTTGATTATTTAAAGGGATAGGGACCAACAGCTTTTTCTCCTCACTCTCTCTTCTCTCCAGAAACCCACAAACACCCACGGAATGATATGTAGCAGTAAGTCAATCTAGAAATACTCTCACAACTATCCGGATGGCCTATTCGGGTAGCAAGTCACTAGATCCGTTTCCAGCTTTCTTCACTACAACGACAGAACAAGAGACAACTGGGATCCGTCTTGGGATTTCTCTCTAGAAGCTTAGATGGTTCCGGTGGATGGTAGACCTTCCAATGTGTGGGGATTTCCACTGGCGGTCGCTGATCTGCGCACGGAACCGACTAGGTTCTGGAAATGCACTCTCACCACCTACTCACCGGAATATCTTTCCGGTAATTTAAAGGCACCACGCTCAAGACCTCCTTCCACTAGTAGAAAATTCAGTTTTTCTTTTGATTTGGTCGCGTTGATTCGGTCACATTTTGACAGAAATCTATTGAAATCAACAGATTTTTGTCAAATCAATAGAAAAACTGAATTTTTTACTAGTGAATTCACAATGCTCAAGACCCCTTTCACAACTCTTCTCCCTCAGTACAAACGTTCTCACATAGGCAGACCCAAATCCTCTAGTTCCGGATTCCCCCTCTTCTCATTTCCGTCTCATCCGTCCATACTCAAGTGAAGAATACAAGTCAAAACACTCTCACAGTTTGCAAGTAGAAACCAGTACTTACACTGATGGTTTTAGATTAACATTGACAGAAGTACAAATGGATACTGAAAAATGATAGGATGGAATGGGAGGGCAACAAACTGCCCGCCCTTAAAAACCAAAATCCAAAATAGAAAATCAGCCACCCCAAAACCCAGGCGGCCAATGAAATGACCACCCGAGATCCTCAGAAGATTAAACTCAAAGCCTAAAAATAAAAACCCGGATCTGGGCCCAAGCTCGGAAACTCGTTCCAAGTCCGAAACACAATTCGAAGCTAACTGGAAAACTAAAACTAACTACTTACTATCCCTTCTTCATCTTCTTCGACGCGCTCCTGGTATAGCTGGGTGGCATCTTGACTGCGCTCTTCACCAGTCGTTTCCGGTGTTGAGATTGGAGTTGTCCTTGCTGCCGCCCGGGCCAGAATCTTCCGGTTTATAGGCACAGGCGAATCTTTGACATCCGTATCATCACCGCTCTTGAACTTGTCCTCATCCGACTTGCTGGTGATCCGGGTGTCATCTTCCTCTTCCTCGTCCGAAGGCTCGATCCGGACCGTCTACTGCTTCTCCCGTTCCGGCGAATCCTCCTGCAAGTAGTTGAAATTCTCCAAATGGTCTTTCGCTAGATTCAACTTCCTCAGTCGTTTAAAGAGATACGACTTGGTAGGTTGGTTGGCTCTTTAAACTTGTCACTCTATCCCGGACTTCCACCTGGAGGTTTGAGTGGAAGGGTATTTCTGGATAAAGCCTGAAGAGACTTTCCCTTCTGTTTCCAGTTTGGCTCAACACTCGCCCTCGTGCTGGCCTGACCAGGCGTACTATCCTTCGCCTCCTCCACCACATGCGATAATAGCTCCCTCAGCCCATGCGGCTCCTTGCCTTATATCTTTTGCTGTGGAGTCTGCCTCTCCACTGTTATCGTTCTGGGAGTAGTGTGAACATCCGGAACTTCCGGAAACTTGGAAAAATCCAACGGCCTGTTGGGGTCCATCCAGTCCAATAGCTGCCGCATTTCCGTTAAGGTCAGCTCCATCCGGGAAGAGAAGTCTACCAAAATGGTGATGACCTTGGATCCAGTCACTAGGGCCTCTTTCATGATCCGAGAGCTCAACAGCGTAGCTTGGTTGATGGTGTTTGCTAGTTCCGCCACTAGCCGGGACAATCCCTTCACTAAGTGCAGCGCATCCTTCTCCCTTTTCTTGGATGCCGCCAACTCCCTTTCTAGCCAATTGACTCGGTTTTGGATGTCTTCTCCCTCCTTCCGAATGTGCTCAATTTCTTGATCCCAAGCCCGTAACAATTCCGGAGAAGGTCTCTTCTGGATGGCCTGAATCAACTCGCTAGGCTCGCACGCCAATTCCTTCATCGCTTTAAGGAATATACTAGAGTATCGGTTGATAAACTCCTTGGCCTGCTCCACCCACCGGATCCAAATTCACAAAACTCGTCCAACTGGGTTGCACATGTGGTTCTCTCTGAAACCTCTTCCTTACTGCTCTCAGTCAAGGTTTTCTGGGATCCCGGATCGGAGGACTTCCGTTTCTTCTTCTCCCTCTTGTCCTAGACGGGTTCTCCTAATTCAATTTCCTCCTCGTCCGATCCGGGATGCTCCTCTTCGACTTCAGTTTGGAGCCCGTACTTCAGGATTTCACATCCGGTGTTGTACTCCACCACCTCCTTTGGTTTTAGCACCTCATGCTAATGATACATGTGAAAATGGTAAGCATTGATGGGATTGTGCTTAGCCTTTTCCACATGATCCGCCAACTTGCTAACAAYTCCAGCGATCACTTTCCCCCARTGAACTACTCTYCCCTCCATCGCTCCGAAGATGGTATCTGCCATTGGAACCGGAACCCGGGTCGGCTTATCCAGATAGAGGATTGTAATTAAAAATTTCAGGACCCTCCTGGGCTTCACAACCGCACAGTCCGCAATGGCAAACCCTTCCTTCGAATGGTCCGGATTGGCAAATTTCTCGAGGAATACTTATCCGTCCGGGAGGCTAGTCCGAGCCCTTGCTTTGGGAATCCGTCAACCTCTGCCCACGCCTCTTCCGTCCAGGTCTCTCTAGCTTCTAGCCATGACAGTCCGCTCATACTGATTTGGAGCCCCGGAAACCAGCTCCTAGATCATTTCCTCGTTCTTCAAACTCCACAACCGACGAATCAATCCAATGCAGCCCATCTTCGCAAGGTCTTTGTCCAGCAGCTTCCGTTTGTTGCCGTCCTCTAGATAGGTTGGCGACACCATACGGGCGGTAACCGAATTCCTCTGTTGGCTACTTTCCGCCATGGAAAAATCCTAATAGTGTGGGCTGGATCCGTGCAGATTCACCAACCCCATCGTTGCAATCACTATCTCACCACTCTTTCTCTCAACTATCACGCGCATAGGAAAATTCCGCGGAGAAAAAGAGAAATGATGGAAACACTGGACTGCTTAAGTACTCATCACTCCGGCAACAGTCTTGAAATGAGCCGTTTATCCGTAACGGTGACCTAGATCCGTAGGTCGAACCTATAAATTGTAGGTTTGTGAAATCCGTCTTCGTCCGGATTTTTGGACTTGGACTCGATCCGCAATTATGGAAGTTCCGTAATTCCTAACTATTTTTGGAACGTGGTTAACTTCTTTTGTAAACGTTTATGTTTCCACTTCCGGGTTAAAACCTAAAATTTTGAAAAATCTAGCCTATCTCAACACTATTCTATTCTAATTACTAGCGCTTGTCTATTACGGACTCCGACAACCAGAGCCTTGAACACACTACAAACTTGTGAAGATTTCATCGAATGGTGCCACATCAACAAGTACTTCCCAATGTGGCGCCATGATCATAATCGCCACACCAACAAGGCAAATTTGAAGTATTGCCAAAATTTGGATTTTTGGCAAAGACGCATCAAATTGTGGCAAGTCTTCTACAAAACCGCTTTTGTGGAAAGGAACAAGGTCCCTCTCTTCCTTGCTAGAGGAGCATATGCTRAGGTTGCGCTTAACAAGCAAGTCAATTGGAGCACAGTCAAAGAAAAATAAACATAACATGTCYAGAGAAAGGTATCATTCCAAGAGGCGTCTTACAATTTCCGGAGGGTGGACTTGGAGCTATTCAAAGTGTGTACAAAACTCAAGACCCGACTGAGTTTGACATTGAGGAATCTGAAGAAGATGACAACTCTGATGGTACGCGGGCTCCAAAGGCAACAAGATTTGTAGGGCCATCTGTTGGTCCTACGGAAACCTAGAATGAAAATGTCGAAGGAGCTACAACTTTTAGAAGATGAAACAAAAGGCCAACATCTACAGGGCGCCGTTCAACTACAAGAGTAAGACTTGCATCAAGCGCAATAACCAGTGTGAAAGCGCCGTTATAACGGCAGCTAGCAAAGGACGTCTTCAACTTTGGGCCAGACAAGGACACTCCCATGGAAGAAACCGTTTGGGCTCCTAATCCTACAATAGTGGCGGGATCGAGTGAGGACATTATGGCCATGCAAAAGGCTGAGGGCTTATTGAAGACAAAAGATGCCATCATCTCTTTGCTACAGACTGAAATCAACAAATTGCAATTAAAGTGCGACCAAAAAATATTCTCCTCTCCCAACAATCTACGGAATTACAATGCCTCAAGGACAAAGACTATGACACTTTGACTTTGTCAGATATGGATGATGCCTTTCTTGAGCAAGACCTCTATAAAATAAACAAGGTTATAGGAGACGTTACGAGCAATGTCTTGGGTTGTTCTCTTTTTCCAAAGCATACATGATTTTCCAATATTCCAAATGGCAGGACAAGTGACATGATTGATCTCCATAGGATGCAAGATTCTCTCTTGTATCCGGCACAGAACTTAATTGTACCATCTCAAAACAATTTGGAATTCAAAGAGAAAATTAGAGTACTTCGAGTGCAGTTGTCACAGTTGACAACCACTTACAATCATTGGAAAGCTGCTTGCATTCTCTCTGTGGATAGATCACAAAAAGTTGCAGAAAAGCTAGAAAAAGTTTCAAGAAATTTCGTTGCAAATGCACCGAAATGAGAGAATGGCCTCACATCTTAGGCTTTGATGGAGGACATGTTTCTTAACAACATGTCCATGCTCGAGTTGCGCGAACAGAATGTCATAGATTGGACTCAAAATAAGTGGGACTACATAAATCAAAGGTCGAGCCATGCAGACGTGGTCAACCAAAAGATATTGTGGCCGCACTGTGTTGCTTTTGTCTTGGACCATACCAAAAGCCCCATATGTCTCAAACAATTTGGCTCCGAAGGAGGTTGGGCATTAGGGTCATGTGAGCATGTCTACCATCCTCAGTGTTTGCTCATGCAATGTTTGATTAGATGATGCTCCATGATATGTGCAGCACCATTCCACGATCGCTTATATGTCTTGTTCAATTTGACGACGTACATGCCTCCCTCTTAGAAACACAATGGAGACACCACCGCAGACTTGACAATGTGGGGACGAGACTTGATTTGGAGTCGGCAACAAGGCCAACATAATTTGGAAAAGGACCTTGCGAGCTCACAATTGAATTAAGAAACAGACTCCGAGGAAATTCTTTGAGTTGCATCGAGGCTCATGAGAAAAGGTATGCAAAACAAAGGGAAGAGAGCATTTTTCTTCCAATGCCTCGATGGATATTATGACACCCCCTCCGGAACCTTCAAATGGGATCGGCAGCCGCATAGGCATCATTGAAACTTAGAAGGGGAAAAGGTGGTCAATCAAGATGATCATGCCTCCATGGAAGACTTAAATAGCATGGCCTACTTGAACTCCACGTATGGCCCGTATTATCAAAGTCAAGCACTCAATTATTGGTTGGAGTACATTCTCTGCAGACAAGAAGGACACTCCAAGCTTTAAAAGATTCCAATGTCTTGGATTCCATTTTGAATGTGGACGGACCGGCTTTGCAAACGCATGCACGGTAAAGGCTCGGGGTTGGAGAATCATCGACCTATGAACGTAGAGAAGGGAGTGGCTCCCAGACAGATCCAAATGTAATAGACTAAACATGCTTAGAAATGAATTGACCTCCCTACAATCATTTCTTGTAATCCTGTGATCCAATGTAAGGCTTCAGTGATTGCCTACATTATGTGTTTTTGGCAATGAGAAGTAAAAATTTGGTGTTTTGGTTTGTTCGACTTGTTCAACTTCCATAGCCTCCTACCGTACTAAATGACTTCTGTACTGTTCTTTTGTCTTGCATGAATTTGAATTACATGAAGGCTTCTTTTGATGGTTACCAATTGGAGGGTTCATAATGGAAATGATTTCAAGATTCGAATGCATTTTCCATCACTTGTTTGGGATTTAGGATATTCAGTAGTTGTACAGGTAGTCTAACAACTACTAAAGAGCATTCATCACTTGATTCAATTCTCATGAAGAATAATATTTTTGATTTTTATTCCCTAAAAAATCAAGCGTTCCGTTTCAAATGCTCATACATGTGGACATGTTTTGCCTCTACATGGTGACAAAGCCTTTGGATAAAGCTTTGTAGGCAATCAAATTGCATTTGGTCCACATACCACAAAGACTTTTGTTGTCCTAAACGAGAGGAATTTCCATCATGTTATATTTGTGCATTGTATACAACACCGTATGTGCGATTGCTAGTACATCATCTTCAATGTACCAATAAAATGAATAAGCTTTTTGAAAAAACATCATAAACCAAGCAACAAAAATTCAAAATTTCTTTATGTACACAAAATTGTACAACATTTTAAAGCTTGGGCTTTTTAGAACGCCATCAAAGAAAGGCATGTTGTCACTGTTCATCCGCTGCCTAATTCTAAGTGCTTTACATGTGTTTAGGTACTTGCTCAAAATTGGCTTTGTCCTTGCTCCACCTATAGGCTCTTCATCCTTTCCTATGACAATCTTAAACCAAGTACACTAGTCCACAAAATACTTATTTTCGGCCTTCAATTCGGTCAATTCCGATATCAACACCGGCAATCTCATCTTGTGGAACTTGATCAAGTTTTGGAGCACTGATAACTCTTTATAGACTTCACCGTACATTGAAGAAAAGCTAACATCTCCAAGTGCGGTGTATATGGTAGCATCATAAAATTATTTTTGTTTCGCTGTTATTTCTAGATTTAGACGGCGCCTCTTTGTCTCCGCTCCTTGACGTTTGCGGGAAAAGATGTCCAACTTCGATTCCCACAATACAAAATCATCCATGCCATGTGCTTTCCCAAGTTCGAGCTTCTTCATGTAAAATGCTCAATTTTTGTTGCAAGCGTCGAAGACCTTGTCGTTTTTAGCAATGACATTTTGGATGGCCATTGATTGCTGCCACAATGCATCCACAAAAATTGGATTCCGTTGATGCTCTTTCAACGTCTCGACTTCCTTATTCTTTGCTTGCAGAGCTAATTTTGCACTTACTATTTGTGCATGCAAAAGCTCTAAGTCGTCTTCCGAATCACTCGCACTATCAAACTTTGTCCGTCTTGCATGTCCACATCTTCATTGTCACTATCGAAATCATAGCCATCGTACTCATGAGTGTGTTCATCGGAGCTCAAATTCGATGACCGCACTACCTCTTCATCGAGAATTAAAGACTTCTGCTTTGTTTTTGATAGCATTTTCTTCACATCAACGGATACATCCGGTGTAGGAATCTTTGGTCCGTCCGGAGGCAACGCGTGATGGGTCTCCGGGATGGTGCTCTAATCCACTTCTTTCTTCAATACTAGCTCAGCATACACCATTCTCACAAGAAACAAGCAAAAGTTGTCATTTCAATAAGTTGCATCCTCCAAATATAATGTGTGCCACACCTCACAACACCTATGCTAGAAGTCGATGTGCTTGCAATATGCAAGTTTACCTTGTTCTGCTTCACGTGTTCCTTGTGATGAGACTACGGAATCAACTTGTCAATGTGACACCAATCCACATATTTGCAAGCCATTTGGTAATTCCAAGGCTCTGGTTTGGTTTTCCAACCCTTGACCGTTTTTGACCCTTGGTTTTCCAACCCTGGACCATTTTCGACCCTTGTCGCGATTCATTTTCTTCTCCCACGTCGTCATTGGTGCAGGTTTCATAGGGGCAGGTGGGCGGGGCTCATTCTCTACGGTGACTTCTTTGTAACTCTACGACTATTGTAAAGACTATGTCTATAATAAGCACCTAAAAAACAACAATACAAACATAAAACTATGCGCTTAGACTTCTATGAAGTTATAAGAAAAAGCCCGGTGCATTTACATTTATATTTACAATGTCTTTTAAAAAAAGTTCTCCACTATGACGGTCCCCAAGGAGTGTGACAATTGGAAAGGGTTAAATCCCTCCTCAAAAATCTAGCACRGGCTCTAGTGCATGCAGTCAGACACTTCAAGGTGGATGACAGTCAATGCGCGGAGAGAAAGAATCACTATAACAAAACATGGTATAAAAAAACCACACTCAAAATCAAGTGCGGTTCTTTTTGCCACGTTTGGCTGCAGGCCCACTACGCACACAGTTAGCTTCTTTTGCAATTTTTAACTTCAATTTTTGGAATCTCAAAGTGTGTCATATACCATTGGAAAGGTATTTTCAAGACCTTTCCAATGATATATCACAAGCTCCAAAATGTTAAAAATTGCAGTCGAAAACTGAAAAAGAAGTTGACTGCCCACTACGCACACATGTAGCTAAACGTGGCGAAAAGAACCGCACTTGATTTTGAGTGCAGTCTTTTTTTACCATGTTTTGTTATAGTAAATGGAGACTGCGGGTGGCAGGAGACCGCTAATACACTTACAATCGCGACGGGGCGCGTGCGGGTTCCGGGCGATTGCAAGTTCAGGCGACCACGGGCGCGAGTGCAGGTCTATGCGACCTCGGTTGGCGACTTCGGGTGCGGGTCTTGGGCGACAATAGGTCTGCTGTGAATTGGGGTGACTGCGCTCATAGATACGTGCTCAGGGCAACTTCGGATGTAGATTGGGGTGACTGCGGATCTACTCCGTCTTGGGAGACTGCGGTTAAGGATAGGGCACGACAACAATTTCCATGTGGTTTAGGGTGAATGGAGTTCCATTTTAGGGTTCTAGGGTTCTTGTACACAACATGTGCCTTTTGGGTAGCTTTAAGGTCCAACCTTTTTTTGTAAATTTGGATTGCAGAAGTAAAAAGTTTTTGGAAAATATGTAGTTTTCATTGCTTAGTAGGCACCCGGACAGGACAAAATAATTCTCTTAAACATTTATTCTTTTAGAAATAAGTATTTGAAATTGGTTCTTTAGATTTTAATCTAAGTGGATAGATTTGAATAATTGTGTTTTGATCATTGAGTCTAGAGTTATTACAAGTTCACTTGTAATTTGGGGTAGTAGGTGGGTATCATACAATGTCTACTTTATAAGGAATTTCAAATTCCATTATTCAATTCAAGTTTGTAGCTTCTTGCGGGGGTACTAAAAAACATAGGTGTAAGACCATATATGGATTGATACAACATTTTAACCATTCAAATGACCATTTTTCCATATTTTCAATGAATTGTTTACAATTTACTATCTTCAATCATTGTTGAAGTTCTTCCTTCTTACTATTTTTTCCTTATATGTTGTACAATTCCAAATGATTTGAAAATCTTTCAAGCATGTAATCAACTTTTTTGGAAGAATAAATCCAAAGAGGAACCGTAGTATTGAACATTTTTTACTATAAATATTTGCTTCTTCAAGTTTAGTGCATTTGAGGTTTTTGCATGCTCCAAAAAAATAATTTTTGTGAATTCAAACGCTAATATCTTGCTATTTACGAGTTGGAAAATTTTGAAAATTGTTCTGCATCTTCTTCAACTAGCTTTCTACCGGATCCTACGGTTTCATGTGTCAGAATTTTTTTTTAACAATATAATAGGGTACTTTTATCAAAAATGGCAGTTTGGGAGCTTTTACACCAATGAAAACATAATCAAAACCATTGATGGATTAACTATATTCTGCTAATTGATCTTCTCACTCTAACTAATCTTGTACACCTTTATACAATGATGCCAACGCTTTGCCAAATGCAATGAGCAAATGTAATAACAATGAAGATATATCTATTTTACAAAATCAGAGCACTGTCACGTCAACATCCAAATATCTCTGTACTGGGAATTGTGACCCTTTTTGAAGATGCTTCTTAACCCTTCAACATCGTGGTGGATGAATTGCGTCAGAGGAATGACAGGGAATCAAACCGTGTAGGACAAAATTGCAACTTTTCATTCTCGATATTAGGAGTGGAAAGGAAAGATCATTTGTAGGACTTTGGCTTTTCAAAGTAGATGATGTCACACTGTATAAAAAATGCATGATTTCCATGGCCACCTATACGTCCTTCATGGGTTAATAAAAAGATGTACATAGGGATGTTTTTATTCCATTGCATGTGTAATCTAATAAAAATTCATCAACAATGTTTTTTAATGAATTATCACGCAACCACACGAAAATAAAATGAAAAAATCCACCAAACCCACGGCTTCACAATGTTGCCTAAGTGAAATTTGGTATGCTTAATTAAGATTGCATAAGAATTTAATGACCTGCGTGCAAGACCTAAAACTACACGAACATTACATCTCATGCATTCACCGCTTCTAAATTGCAGAAGAAGTAAATGATTGGTTTAATCTACATCTAGTTTTTTAGGTTTTCAATGAACCTTCTGAAAATACAAACAAGCATTGCAACTGAACCCAAATGTAACTTCAAACTTGTGAGTGAATGTAATTGAAGCAAGCGGATTTCAAATTTGGACGTGTCCAAAAGTTCAAAAATTTGAGATTCAAAATTCAATACATTTATACATGGGCAAAGGCAATAGGCATTCACTTGATCATAACTTGGTGACACACATATCATTCATCCAAAACATTGTTCTCATATTTATATGGCTATGTCATAATGGAAGGTACATGTATCCTTTTTTCCTCCTAAAAATTCTAACATTCTATCTTATACCAAAACCGAGACCCGAAATACAAATTCCGGAGGCTTCATGTTCCATAGTTCATTAGGAGAGAAATGAGGCCTCTAAAAGGCCCCTTCCCTTTGTTAAACTAAAATCTGCCCAAATCTGCCCAAATCAGTTGAAATCTGCCCAAATCAGGTGAAATTTTCAGACTGCAGCAGTCAGTAGCAGTTAACAGCAATTTGCAGCAGTTAGTAGGATTTTTTTTTTTTTTTTTTCGATTTTTTTTTTGTACTCAATCTTTATGACATGCAAAATGATGAAGATGGAGTACAAAAAAATTTAAAACTCTTTACATATCAGCAATCCTAGGTGGAGGATCATCGGCCACATAGGAAAAGGGAAAAAAAAAAAAAAAAAAAAATTTCTTTTTTGGGCAGTGACGGATCTCGGGGCCTTATGGAGGCCTAATTTTCCTCCTAATGTACCAAACAGATACGACACCACTTCCGCACACGTCGGTCTTTTTCGAACCTCTCGGTCACCCAATTCACTTATCTTCATGGCAAAATATTTGATGATGCCSCGTTTTGCAATAAATCCCTGTCATGAGGATTGATATGCTCTATTCCCATTCTGCCGGCCAATTTTCCAACCGAGTACGAGTCCGATTTTACAATATATTTGTAAATCTCTTGCATCTTTTCAAGGCTCATTTTGGAATTTTTTGGCCCAAACAAATGGAACAACTTGAGAGCCGACCACCAACGGCCTTGTGATTGACTTTCAATCTCAATCAGATATTCACACCCGTAATGGGATGAAGCTCCTTCTTGAATACGGCTTGCAATTCCCAATCAYAAATTCCATTGTCGATAAGTTTGCAATTGACGTGAGGGCAGTAAAGCAATATGTTCACAGGGGACAAATCATTGTGGAGCACCCCTGCGTTGTGCACATTACTCATCACGTAAATCAAGGCCCACACCAACTTGGCCTTGTGCTTTTTGAAGAGACTAATTGCTCTCTGTTGATGTTTCGTAAGCTGATGCATGTCCTTGATTCTAAACCATTCTACAGTAGGTGACACCTTCTTATTAAGGTCCAAGAGCTCTTTCAAATTACCACCATTCCACCACAATGTATATGGCTCCATTGATTCCACATGGACAACCAAGAATTTAATGATGGCTGGGTGATTTAATGGGTACACCAAGGCCTCTACAGATCGCTCCACCCTCGCAGCACACTTGTTTGTTATCTTTGACAATTTTTCCGCAAATTGTATATATTGGGAAATTTTGTCCATTCCTTAGATGTATACCTTGCGCACCTTGGCATACCCACTTTGATTGTCATATCCACTGACTGGGACCACCTTTGCTTGGGGTAAGATCCACATTAAACATGATCCACCATCTTGAGACAACGTTGCCTTCAATGCATCAGTCTGCCATCCCATACCCTTGACCATTGGCCTTCGAAAGTTTTTAGCTACATTCTGCCACCACTCCATCGTTTTGCAAAAATCCAAGGCCTTTTCTTCTCTATCAAATCCAGGCGCTTAAGGTCGATAAGTCTCCATCAATTTTTTTATGTTGAATATGATTTGGGTTTGACAATTGTCAAGCCAATTAGTCATTATATTGTAGTACGTGTCCACAACATCTTTATAATCACTAGATTCATCGCACTTCTTCCTTATCCACTTCTCCAAATCCCTCTTCAAGATGTCCATGCCTGTCTCTTTATGTCTTAGTTATTTTTTGTCCAAATTCTTTGTGCTTTGGGCCTCGTAGCACTCAAAGCATATTTGATACGCATAATTCATATACTCTGGTGGAGGATAGTCAGGGTTCTTGTCGTGTGTTGTCTTGGCCTTCTTCGTCTTGGACAACTCAGCAACCCCGCTTGTCTCCATGGAAGAGAGATCTACAACAAAATTTGAAAGGTTGTCAAGGTCCTCATCTCAAATAGATACACATCTCGTACCGCTGCCTTCTCCCGGAGTAGACATGATCTCTTCTAAACACGCATTGAGCTTCAACTTTGACCCGGAAAAAGGCAAAACCTTCTCTTCTGAAGTTACACCTTGGCCCACGAGCACGCATTCAGCCACTTTGAGGTGGATGAAAGCCGTTGCACAAGGCCAAGAGTGGAGACTACGGGTCTTGGCGACCACTTTGGTACCCAAGGTTGTCCTAGGATGTGTGTGAGTCCACGTGGCGATCGCAGATGCAGGTTTAGAATGACCTCGGGTGCGGATGATTTGGGCAATCGCGAGTGCGGGTCTTGTGGACGACCACAAGTGCAGGTTTAGGGTGACCTCAAGTGCGGGTGTCACTATAAGAAACCCGCATTTTAGTTGATGTGGACAAATTTTATCAGACAGATTTTTGTGGACATCGAAGGGGACATATCATGTAATTATGTCATCAAAATCATTTAATGTAATATCAATGGTGGCATAAAAACACGATACATCACCTTCAATGTCCACAAAAATCCGTCTGATAAAATTTGTCCACATCAACTAAAACGCAGGTTTCTTATAGTGTGTTACAAACAACCGCGGGTGATGGTGTTCAAGGCAACCGCGGGTGTGAAGATTCTGGGCGACCGCGGGTGAGAGACTGTTTCTCGATTTAGGGTTGCTCTAGGGTCCAGGGTGACTGCTTGTACTTCCATTTCAAGGTCTTGTAGCTTTACTACATATGGTGATACATTGTGAGGTTTTTGCCCTTAATAACATTCAATTTAAGTACAAGATCGTTTAGGCACACATAACAAACCAAACATTTTAGGAGATGCAATGAACTCAAATGGCCATTAGAAGTGCGGAAGGACAACTTTTCTTTGAGGCAAAGGTAATCATTGTCTGTAGGTAAGAATGGAAGAGGAAAATGCCTCAAGTATCAATTCAGAGCATGCATAATCAAATTCCTCAAAATTGTAGGTCACACATGTATCATGCAAGAAGCCAGTGTTGTTGTTCCATCCTAACAGCCTAACATGGTGCGGTACTACTTTTTCATCAAAGACTTCTTCCTCTTTATCCTAAGTCCACAAAATTGCTCCTTTTTGGCTTTTTAAGGGAAAGACTTTGGGTGCCCATTGGATGATGTCTCCGTTTTGAGACGCTTAAATTGGGGCTAAAGGTTGACTAAGTCTTCATGGGCTCGATCAAGCCTTGCGCGCAAGTTCCCAAAACATTCTGTCGTTTGTAGCTCAACTTTCATAGATTGTATACAGCTGCGTTCCGTCCTATGTTCATCCTCCTGATATTCAGGTGGCTTTAGAATGTACTTAAATCAACATTTAATGATGCGCCATTCTAAATTATGTATCTATCCGTCAACAATATCTATGTTTGTTGTAAAAACAATTGTTTAGCAGTAACCTCAACAAGTTGCATCAACAAGCAACCATTCTCAAACTTTGAAAGCTCCTTCACATCCTCAAATTATTCTCAAAAGGCCTTACATCTCGACCATTGCAAACTTAGTGCCATGAAAGCTAGCGTTTTGACATTTCAAACTCTCAACACAACAATACCTACATGAGAAGCCCCAAAACTAACCTGAGGTTTGTGCAATCTTTGCCATGGCAAACCTTGACATATTTCTCAATCATGGCCACAACGCGCTTGAATTCTTCATCAAATTTCTTGCTCCAAGTAACATGGCTTTCAATTTGTAAAGAACCCATGACTCCACCTGTAGTAAAAGGGTGGACCATGTGTTTACCAATAATCATCTATTTGAAGTGATTCTATATGATCTATCAATGCACTTTTCAATCTACAACTACAACAGTACAATCCAAGCCTATTACACATGCAATTTAACATAACTCTTTGAACATACAAAGTTTTCATGTTAATGCCACTTACATCAATCAAAAAATAAACCAAGGAATAAAAAAAGGCCCGTACGTTACTCACCCATCTTGCTAGCCCGAAAAAAATCTTTTTGTATAAAAAGGTTGGATAGAGAATTGAAAAATTGTTGGTTTTAGTCGCTTGCAGCCCGCGTGACCCACTCCAATGATTTAAGTCGCATTCAAAAGACATGTATTGAAATCAATTTTAAGAAGTACATTGAAAAGAAGGCCAAATGTTTTTCCACATAGTGTCACCCTGCATTGGAGTTCAAACTAATCCCTATGTAATTGCATGGAGCACATACATCAATTGAATAATGTTTTTTATGTGACTCAAATAACCAAAAGACCCAACCACTAATTTAAAGAATTAGAAAAATAACAAAAGTTTGCCGAATGATATGGTGTGAAGTTTGAGCAAATCCTTGACCCTCAGAACATGAGCATGCATTCAGCTACCTAGAGGCGGATGAAAGGCAACACGCAGCGCTAGAAGTTGTAGAAGCGGTCACCTAGGTGACTGCTTTAGTACCCGCGGTTGCTTAGGCGCCCGTGCGTGACGGGGCGACAGCATGGTTAGGCGATCGCGGGTTGAAGGGGTTAAGGCTCCTGTGGCAACCACTCTTTAACGACTGTGCATAGGACGATTGCACATGGGGCAACCGCGCAAGCAAAAAGACTGCGAATGGGGCGCGTGCGGGTTTTGAGCAATTGCCTACGGGGCGATCGCGAATGGGGCGATTGAGGGTCCTCCAAAATGGAAACATTTGGAAACAACCTTGAAAAGTATGTTTGGACCACCACCAGTGGTCGCCTAGCACCTGCAATTGCCCTAGACCTGCACACGCCCCTACAGTGCAAAACATATTCTAGAAGAAGATACTTACACATTCCCCCACCCACGGTCGCCTAGGACCTGCTGTTGCCCCATATATGCACTCGCCCATTGAACAYGCARAACAARTATTGTTCTAGGTGACCTGCGRWGCGAACCTAACCCTAAYCCACAGTCGCCYAAGACTTGGAGTYGCCCCACATGCTCCACATTCAAAACGTCAGTCGTCARGTCAAGTTTATTTGGTGAGTRGCCRKAAATATTGTRGACTTTCAAAAATTTGKGAATGATCAGGCARTGCTATGAAAATCCACTTGTCSATAGCCTCCTCAAGTCATCYCCAAATTTTGGAAAGCCAAGAATACATCCCTCCACACCAAAATAACCGACTTGACGTTATTTATTTTTTTTTAGGTTGGCCGTGACAACCAATTGAAATGCTTCCATCAAGGATTGAACCATGCACCTCAGCCCAAGCACTTGCACCGCAGGCCATGGGGAATATTCAGTAACCAAAGGAGGCAGTTGGCCTTCTTTGGTGGAGTTGCAGCCGCCTTCATATTTAAATCACATGTCACACAGATCTTTCACCCTCAAACGAACAGAAGGAGTCTAGGACCTGCACTCGTCCTATGTGCACACTCGCCCCACATGCGCAGTCGCCCCGGGTCCTCGCACGAAAATGTCCCTCATGGTGAGTCCTTCTACCCGCGGTCGCCCATGAGCCCACGCTCCCCGCATGCGCAATCGCCCCACATGCGTAATCCACCACCCCTAAATCGCAGAATAAGCTGAGGTGCACATGAGTTTAGCAATGAACCAACCCGAGGTTGTCCAAGACCTTCAGTTGCCCACATGCGCTCGCACCCTTGGAACCTGCAGAACAAGTTTTGTTGCAGGCGACCTCCTGAGTGACCATACCCATGGTCACCCCAGGACTTGCAGTCGCCCCACATGCGCACTCGCCTCTCGAACCCGCAGAACAAACTGTGCTAGACGGTGACCACCTCACTAATCCTACCCACGGTCGCACAAAACCCATCAGGCAGAGCTGCACTCAACAGAGGACGTTGGGAAAGATTTGCACCGCCGCGTCGCAGATTTGGTCTGGCCTATTTAAGTCTTTTATTAAATGATACGGAGTTTTTAGAGAATGTCAGGAATTGAAAGAAGTGAAGGAAGATGTTGGTATTGAGTTTATATTGGTCTAATTTCTATTAGCTTTCTAAACTCTAGACCCTAAACCCTAAACCCTAAATCCTACACCATGAATTTATGTGGATTTATTTGCGTTGGATGTATGTTTGATTAACTTATTTTGAAGCCCATGTTAATAAGTGGAGGTTCATTTTTATCTTCCATGGCACATAGGCTTTACACAATTGTTTAGGTGGATTTCTTTCCGTTGGATGTGTGCTTGATTAACTTACTTTAAAGCCCATGTTAATCGGTGGAGGCTCTTATTTAGTTTCTTTGGAGCATTCCAGATACACAATTGATTTTGTGGATTTATCCTCGTTGGTTGCGTGTTTGTTTAACTCATCTCAAGCCAAAACTTATAGGTTCAGGCTCATTTTCATTTTAGTTACATAGGCACATGATTTTTCTTGTCATTTTTTCACCATTGGATGGCTCCACTATTTTTAGTATTTTGTGACGTCCGTGAACTAGTATTATTTGTGATATGTGAATATTCCAATGCCAAGGTTCTTAGGGGGGTGCAAGGGTATTGCGTTTCAGTGACCATTCAAGCTAAGGTTGTCCAAACGTCCGGACGTCCGGCGTCCGTGGATGCAGCCCCCTAGACGTCCCCTGACATTTGAATAGGCCGTCCGCCCGTTGGAGACGCAGGCAAACGGACTCGCGGACATTGATTTTTTGAATTTTGCGAGTCCGTCCACCTATTCGTGTCTGCCTTTCTGTGTTCACCTTTCGCAATTGCCTATCCGCGTCCGCCTATTTGCATCTGCCATTTCATCCGCCTGTCTCCGTCTACCAGGCCGTCCGCCTATTCGCATTCCGTCCGCCAAACGTGAGCGTCTCGTGGATTCAGACGTCTGGACATCTGGACGTCCGATTTTAGGACGCAATTTCCCCCGGGAGGTTGGACGTCGACAACCCTGGTTCAAGCTCTTCCCTCCAAATTCAAGGGGGGGAATTACGCCACTTCAAAAAAACGGCCTTGAACCGTAGTGACCCAAGCCCCATAGTTGCCTTGACCAAACCCGTAGAAATAGAGGTGGTCATAAAAACCAAGGCCTTTTTTTTTAGCTTTCTGATATTAGATTGCACTAGAATAATTAAATTGGCTAAAATATGCCAAAAGTAATGTTCCAAAACTTGGATGAAATCGCCTGAAGAAATTGGATTTAGAAAAATTCTTAGAGGAAATCACCATGTTGTAGATGAAAACCATACTGCACATCCAATATGAGGATAAATGTTGTAATTTGTAGCACCACTATAACATTTATTGTTGCCAGTATGGCACTTCGTAAAAAATGAAAATAAAAGCCCTGCTCACAAGTTCTGAACCGATAGAAACGCTAGACCCATACTTGCCCCGGACTCGTGGTTGCTCGGGGCAACTTCACAATCCCCTAAACAAAATTGAATTTTGGACCCGCAATCGCCTTTCCAACACGCGACTTTGTTCGATTTTCTCAATTTTGGAAAACGGAGGCATTTGGTCAACCTCCACATAGGCACCCCCTTTGCACGCACCCTGGGTAATGGTCATGCATCCAAACTTCTTGGAATGGCACCTGCAATCACCATGGACCCGCACACCTTCCTTCCCGCACGCGCTCAAGTACGTAAAGAAGGACCTATAACCCTAGCGTGCCACTTCCAACGTCGCGCCTCGTCTTTCATCCACCTCCAAGCGTCTGAATGCGTGCTCGATAGTTGGAATTTTGGATACCAAACTCTTTCAGCTGTTTTCCAGTGACCCAACCCAGTGGCCCCAAAACTATTATTTGTCAACACATACTCGTACATGATGGAGCCGCAAAGGAAGAAGACAAAGAAGAAAGGTGATTGTTAGTGCAAGAACCGACGCATAGTTCTTAACACGGGTGCGCACGCATTCCGAGGTTGTCGGAGTGTGGACTTCGTTTTGACCTTGACGACTTGCAAGGCATTTGTGGGATGGTGCCATATCGACAAGCTATTTCCTCACCATCGGCACAAGATAAATTTGAAGAACAACAATGCCAATCGTCATTATTGTCGGGATGATGCATTCGTCCAAAGATGCATTGAAGTACATCGTACTTTATATGGAACGCAAAAAGTACCACGAAGCAAAGTCTCATTGGGCATATGCCAAAGTTGGGACAAACTGTGGATTGGAGGACCTTCAAGATTTCCAAGAAAACCACCGTTTCAACAGACATGGCTATTCCAGTGGCGGGTCAAGGAAATTATCCACGGGACGAGCTTGGTCCAAAGAAGAACATTGTAGAAGGATTGGCGGATTAAGATTACTTGTGGTCACCGCCATCTTCTTCAAAAGACTTGGATGAGGAAGTTATCCCTGACAAGAAAGCCGAGCTGGAAGATACTCCAATGGAAGAAAATTTACCATTGGTAGTATATGGACAAGGAAACATAGAAGGGGCCGTGCCAATGTATGTGGAATCCCTTGTATCCATGGAACCACTCGAGGCCCATTATCCCGAAGAAGATGAGGTGATGCGGCACATGCAGGCCCGCTTGCAAGAACTAGCGGAGGACAAGCTAGATGGTGAAATCTAGACGGAGAAGGAGGTTGCTCTGCAATTGATAATTTTGCCTAAATCCTTGGAAGACCTTTTAAGAGTGGAGGAAGGACATGAAGTGGTATGTCTGCAAAGCACATCTCGACAAAAAAAGAAATTTTATAAAGCCGAGTTGAAGATGCTTCTAGCTCAATTGGCAGAAGAAGACAAGGAGGTCCAGAGCCTCCGAAATTGGACAACAAAGGATGTCCAGGTTGATGATGTTGTCACCCTCCAAGAACTTATTGAAAGTGGACAAATTCGTTTGTTTGCCCAACAAAGAGAAACGGAGGAGCTTGAGGCTTTTTACCTTAAATTCAATAAAAGTGGTGATGGAGGATCAAGCTCAAATGCCAAACCTTTTGTAACCGTGAAAATGCAGACGGTCATCAAGAAGTGCCGAATGGAAGAGTTCAACCTCAGCCGAGAAAACAGAAGTGTGGAGGAGGCACGGTCCAAGTTGAACCGCTTGAATGAATTAAACGATGATGGCCGTCTTGACCGGTTTCTTCATTCAAATGAGGTGCATGTGGATGTTGTACATGTAACATCCACATCGAAAGTTGCGGACTCTAGAATAAAAGTGTGTTGAACTCAACAAAACCATGTGGGCTGGATTTTGTTGAGTTCTCCCTTTCCAACACAAAATTTTGCGTCCCAATGCGTTGAAATTCAAAATTTTGGCAAGAAAATCTAGCCCACATGGTTTGGTCAATTTCAACACACTTTTTTTCTAGTGGGAGTTCAAGAAGAAGGTAGTTTCTGTGAAGAGATTGGAACACAAGTTGGAGGGGACCATATGCCATGAAAAGATACGCCTGGATCTTCATTAATCCTTCAAGAAGTTTTGGATTGAGAAGAGGATGAATAAGTTTGTCTTTGCCCTGTTGAAGGAAGAAGAAGGACTGGCGAAAGCCGAAATCAAAGCCCATAGAAGAAAAAAGGAAGCAAAGTGCATGACGAAAGGTGCATGATTTAGATATCTTGTGGTCTGTATAGGACTATGCACTAGTAGAAAAAAACGCATCCTAATCCACTTAAAAATCAACTAGTATAGATTGATTAGGATGTAGATTTGGATAGCTTGATTTGGACACCAATTAATAGCTTTCACTTGATTTGAACACTAATCCACAACTTTCAGTTGGTTTGGACAACAGAAACGTGTTGATTGTCTACCAATCCAACAGAGAAAATTTCAAAAATTGCCAAATCAACACAACTTTGTAGATAAGGGTAGGCAATTCTAGTAGTGATGCAAGATTAGAATCATGCATATATTAAAAGGTTCACCTTTCTTTTTTTACAACACCGACACAGCATTGCCCAAACTGTTGTTTGTTGAATTGAATTCTGTGTGTCCATGAATGTTTTGATWTGTTGTTGTTGGTATTGTGAACCCCCCGAACAAGCTCTTTTTTACGCATTCCACAGCCGCAATTGCCCAAGACCCACCCGTTTGCCTAGTTCAATGTCCAACAAGACCCCTAATCTGCCGCCTAGGACCCGCAGTCGTCCGTCCTGGACCTGCACTGCCTCGTGGGCCCTGAAGTCGCCCTTAGGGTATACTGAAACCCGTCTCCAGTATCCACAGTCGCCTCGGCCCACAAGTGCAGTCGCCTAGAAAAGACCCTCAATTGCCCTTGTAAGACCCACAGTCGCCTTATCCTATACCTRACCTCGCCCGGCACTGTTGTCTGTGGCGGCGGACCCGACACATTCCCGACTCAATTCTAAACCTGTGGTCGCCCAAGAGGGCGCAATAATGACCCTGGGTACAAATTTGGAGGTAGACCTTTTTTCATAACCTTCCTCCGTTGATGACCTCATGACTTGAATCTTTGAAAAAAGCTTTGTGCGTGCGCGCGTGTCTGTGGAGGGAACACCTTTTTTTGGAGTGGGTCCCTTGTCCACTCGAAAGAGGTGGCTTAGCGACTAGATATCCACTTTGATCATCAACACCCGGAAATTGTTCTAAGAGGTCATTGGCAATAAAAAACATGGCAAGTCGCGCGGCCACAAGCTGGACAACCTTGAATGACACTCGTAAGGCCACAAGAGAGTAGGATCCATGGTTGACTCTACAAAGTGGACCTCAATTCGCGAGAAATACAAGGAAATGTGTTTTTTGTGGATGGACATCCATATTTGTGTGGAAGAGGGCATTCTCTCACTTTGATTACGGCATCAAGACCATAGTGGAAAAGTGTAAGAAAATGCCATTTGTAGTTTTGCAGAAGTTTCGGAATTGCGAGGGACTTGTTTCAAAAGAAATGACCTTTGAAAAGATGCAGGGGGAGGTCCCAGGAATGGATGGTGGAGAGGAGGGGGTGGTTCAATTGCCCCTAGCCGCGTGTTTGGAGGAGGTAGAGGTGCCTTGCAATGCAAATGATGCATAACACGTTATTCCAAATTCAATGGATACGACTCCAATGACAGTGGAGAGAAGGAAAAATACCCCCAGCACATCTCAACAAATGAGATGGACGAGGCCTTACAAGTTGCGATGAGACAGAAGTTGGATAAGATATGGTCTTCCTTTTTTTATGAGGCAAACATGTCATTCAACATTGAGCGTCACCCTGCATTTGTAAACGCTGTGACAGAAACACCGGCATCTAGATTACGATACCATCCATCTTCATATTACGCATTGCGCACAAAACTAATAGAGCCAAAAAAAGAGAAGGTTTGCCAAATGGTCGCTGAGCGAACAAAACGGGCTACTGGAACTTATGGAGCAACTCTTTGTTCAGATGGATGGACAGATACAAATAGCTACCCCTATTGAATGTAATGTTGAAGTGTCTTGCAGAGGACTTTTTTCTAGGATCGGTGGACACCACCGGGGAAACAAAATACATTGCATAGACGACAAAAATTCTTGAAAAATACATAGAGGAAGTTGGACCTCAAAATATTGTCCAACTATGTACGAACAATGGAGCTGTGATGACGGGGACGTTGAAGTTGTTAAATGATAAGTATCCTCACATGTATATGTAGGGATGTGCAGGTCACGTAATGGACTTGCTTATGGAAGACTGGGTAAAAAGTTCTTGCTTGAAAAGTATCGTGACAAGGCGTGAAGCGATTGTGAAGTACATTAAGTTACACTAGTATATTCTATCTCTCTTTCGAAAGTTGTCACTACAAATGGAATTGCGGATGCCTTCCAAAATGTTTTTTGTAGTGAACTACCTCATGATAGAGCGTTTGGTGGCTTGCAAAGGAGCATTGGTTAGATTGATAAATGAGCCGGAATACATGGTGTTTGAGATTCGTTTGTTCAAACAAAACAAACGGAATTACATTGAAATATCAAGCCCAAAATGTGTGGGCAGACATTCATTCGGAATTTTTTTGGAAGGAGTGTGACAATTTTTTGTTCATAGTGGAGCCCGCCGTTAAGGCTCTTCGCTTGTTTGATGGGAAAAACCCAGCCATGCTTGATGCTTGGATGGTTATGAAGACCCTTCAAGAGCACGTGTATGAGTTGAAGAAGCCTCCTTTTTTTCTGGACACTGCCCTCGCGGCTAAGTTCAAGAAATAGTTTGAGGCTCGTTGGACATTGATGCGCATAGAACTGCATTGTGCATGGGCCCTCCTAAACCCTTTTTTGATTGACGTAACATCCCTTCATAACGACGCCGAGGCTAGGTGAGCTTTGAACCGTGTCATACAAAAAATGAGCAAGTCATTGGGATTGTCGGCAATCAAAGCAATGATGGAGTTGACCGAATTTCAAGAAAAGACGGGCCCCTTCAACCCCCTAGAGGAGGCTCCAGATGTCAAGCAAGGTACTTTAAAGCCTCATTAATGGTGGATTCTTGTGGGTGCCAATGATCTTTCCAAAATTGCAATGAGAGTTTTAGCCTTAACATGCTCAGCATCATCATGTGAAAGGAATTGGAGCATGTACTCGTTTGTGCACAATAAAGTGCGAAACCGCCTAACTACATTAAAGGTGGAGTCATTGGTGTATATCTATAGCAACTACAAACTCGAGCAGAGGAAACAAATATACAATCTTGCGGAGTTCTATGAAAAGTACTTGGAGGACAGAGACACTGAGGAAGAGAACGAGGAACCATTGACTTCATGATCTTTAGAAGACATTGTGGGATAAGTACACCATATGACCGAGAATCCCAAGCAGGTAAATGAACGCCTACATGGCAGTAAGTGGGTAGGAATGATACATAGACGAGACACTCCTATGGCACGACGGAACTACGGAAACACTTACACAACCGAGATGGAGGTGGACTATTATTGCGAGCTGGAATCCGAACACAGGCTAAAATGCCCCCGTAACTCTCCTTGAGACTGGCAAGCACCTCTACCAATGGATTCGGTGCCAGTGAGAGGCCGCACTCCGAATGATAGTAATGAAGGTGTAGACATCGTAGTGCCTGCAACAACGAATAATGCGACACCTCCGGTAGTTGCATGTCCGGAATCCAACGAGGGAATGAATCTTCGTAGCATTGCTTCTATTACTGAAGAAATTAATAGGCAAGAAGAGCCAATACATACAAAATAGATTGTACATGGGAAGAGTCCAATCTCCTAGACACGTAGCATTCCAATGACGGAAATAGCAGAATACAATTCAAATTTACCGTTGCAGGCTATTATGAGCTTGAATCGCAATGCGCCTTTGATTGAAGGTGGAAGTGTAGATGTTGTTAGGGCTGTTGATCCTACTTCCATCCCTCTAGCAAGGGCCACAAGGTCTACTCCCACCCCTCTCACGAGGGCTACGAGGTCTACTCCCACCCCTTCGTCAAGATCCACTAGGCCTTCCATGCATCGCGGTCCACCTGCAACTGTTGATAATGAAGTTCATGGATTGGCCCCCTAGCCTACACAACCTTCACCGGTATCCGGTCCAGGAGGATCTTCAGCGGGTACACGTGAACGTACACGTGGAGGAAAGAAGCGTTTGAGAAAGACGCAAGACAAGCTACAATGAAATCCAAAACGCACACAACCCGTTGTACAACATTTTGTTATCGGTGAAGCCGATTCCACCCTAAATCCTTGGCAACAAAGCACAGATGAGCGACACCTTGTTCCAAACATTGATGGCACCACTGATACGTTGAGGTTGACAAAACGATAGGTGCAAACGAGAGGTGTGGGCGGCAGCATGGACATGGAAGTGCGAAATTTGAACTCAGAGGTAGAGCATGAGTTGCTTCATCTAGCAATATCACTAAGAGAGAACGATGGAAACAGTGAGAGATATGGTGGCAATACTAGCAACGAGGAGTCAGAAGAAGAAACGGACCCCAAGGCCAATGAAGTGCCCAATGATTAGACATTCACACTCTAATTGTATCGGATGTAGTTGAAGATGTAGTTAAATAGTACTCTACGTATTTAACATAATGTTTTTTTAGTGAAGATTTGTGGTTGAAGGTTTATGGCCGAATAGTCTTGGAGCTCATAAGGCACTTGTAAACTTGGAACATCCGTAGTGATAGTACACGGTATGTACGAGTTACAATAATCTATTTTTTCAATCTTATTCCTATTGTCATATTTATTTCTATTGGTATTAATTCTAAACCTTTGACTATGATATTGCCCTTTGTTTTTGAGTTGGAGTAGAGACATGGAAATGCAACTTTCAAAAGGCAGATTGTATAGAAATTGAACAATACAACTTGCTATTAATGACCATCCAATATGAAGCAAATGAACGGGAAAACTGAAGGCTTTGGAGAATGTAGAGTCCACTGTCAAATGAAGGAAACTAAATTGTAAATAAACTAGAAATATAAAAAATATCCCCATTTGGAGGGGCATGCTCAAATTCTAAGCCGAGGTGAACCATAGCTATCTTTATTTTTGAACCGTGGACGCGCCTAAACCCGCGGTTGACCCCTATACTCGCAGTCGCCCAGTGATATAGACCCGCGGTCGCCCACTGTTATGAACCCACCACTAGTAGAAAATTCAGTTTTTCTGTTGATTTGGTCGCGTTGATTCGGTCACATTTTGACAACACAAAAACTGAATTTTCTACTAGTGCGCAGTCGCCCAGTCATATGGACCCGCACTCGCCCAGTGTTATAGACCCGCGATCGCCTAGTGTTTTGAACTTGCAATCGCCCATTGTTTTGGACGCGCAGTCGCCCAGTGTTTTGAACTTGCAATCGCCCATTGTTTTGGATGCGCAGTCGCCCAATGTTTTGGACCCGCAGTCGAGTTCCCACTAACCCATAGTCGCCCTACATGTGGTTGCGCAACCCACTGTTGCCTATGTTGACGTGGTTTGGGCTTTCCACGTTGGATGAAAATATCTGCCTGTCGGGCAAAAAATTTTCAAAAGTGGTGTGGACGCCCTTGAATTTGTCGAGCACATGCGACACTCGTCATATACGACATGCAATGTTAGATAGACAACTTAACACCGAAACCCGAAAATGCGTTCGACGGAATAACCCTGACCATAGCCAGGAACCTTGTGTTTTTCCAGATAGACCGCGATTCTTACGACCTCGTTGGTGAACTCAACGTGAAACATCCGGAGTGGTAGTATTTGTAAGTTAATGTGGGTTTGAGAGGTAAGATGGACCGTAAGGGTGGACTTGAAGGTGGTGGAGGGATTCCACCAGATTGATTTGGAGGTAGGGCTAAGATACCAGATGCTTATATGTTGAGGATGTTAGAGGCAATGAACTTTCTTGTGCATCATCAACAGGTTGAGCAGCGGAAGGAAGCACAAGCGACAAAAGCATTGCATTCTATTGTCAATCGGATGGATCAATTTGATAGGCGAGAAGTGTCAAAGTATATTCGCTTTTACACAAGAGAGATGGAGCTGAATAGGGTTATTGAGGAGGAGATAGTTACAAGCTTTGCGCTTGCTTTGATCCCAAAGATTCGTGATCGGGTGAGTGAATTGAAAGAGAGTGATGGAGATAGTTGGCAGAGATTTGCTCAAGCGCTAAAAGAAGAGTAATTTATGGAGGATTTAGAGAGGGTGACAAAAATAATGTTTTTGAAGTGGGTTGCACGCCCAAGTAAGGGTTTGTGAACAAACGAGTTGTTGAGGGAGTTTGAGCGCTAGTTTGTGCAGTTGACGGGGATTGAAAGACCAACTTTGGAGGTAGAGGAGGAGGAATTTTTTATACAGGCAACAGATCCATGGTTGCAAGGAGAGCTCAAGCAGCTTTTGGAGGATCCAAATGAGAAGAGTGGATTGAACACCGATTGGAAGGATGTGGTGGGGGCGGTATCACTACTTACAAAGAGACAACGACGGAGAAACAAGTCAGTTGTGAGTGATGTTAAGGCTGAGGTAACGGCTGTGCCGTACTTTTGTGGCACGCCAACTTGTTCTAAAGCTTCTCATGTTTGTGCAAAGGTAGAAGATTTGGCCATGGATGAGTTGGTGAAGGATATGCAGGAGTTGAAGTTGAAGTTTGCAAAGTTTGAAGAAAAGGGCCAAGTTTTGGATGATCCAGTGTCAAAACCAATGATTGAGCAGTCCGGAGGACGGTTGCCTCCTCGATTTATGTGGTGTGATAATTTTGAGCATTCACGGAGGAATTGCCCTCATTTCACAAAGACTTTGCACAATAACATTGTGTTTTTCCAGATAGACCACAACTCTTATAACAACGAGAATACATTGTAGTTCTAGATTTGAACAGAATTCTTGTCCATTGGATTAAAAAGATACATAATTCAACCATTGTTAAACGGAGATAGGGTCTCACAACGTTCCTTGACAGGCTCTTTTTGAGGACACAAGTTATATTTTGGAGTAGTGCTATGGRAAGGAACATGGGACCAATGATAGAAACGATCTTGCCAAACACTACARTTTGTCCTAAAGCGGTTGTTTATCTTTCACAAATGGATTACACTCACTCATCGTACAAAAACCCAGAACAGCAGAATAGGCCCATGCTTTTGAAAGACTTTAATACATTGCTTCAGATGAAGGAAACTGATTCTAAAGCCAACATTCTCTTAATTGATGCAATCTACTTAAGAACCTATTGAATGGTCAATACAACGCTATTCACCCTCCAACTTGGTTTGATAATTAGATTGACAACTTCCTTGATGCATGCATGTGGCTTTAGCTTGACGGTCTTTTCATGTCTAACAAAGATGTGTYGATTTATGTCAAGGCCAACCCAATTTGCGCTTGTCAGATGCCGGAGTATAAGCTGAGCGATGTAGCATTTCAGATTTTGAAAGGAGTTGTGCAGGATTAGTAAATTTGTCTAGGAGATATCATCTAGAGATCTCTAAATGATTCATCTTGAGGCATTTTTTACAATCAATCTACTTATACTATTGTATATAGGAGTGGGTATTGTAGTGACTATGACATTCTCAGAAAATATTGTAATTACTAGTGATTCCTTTTTTTTTTAGAAAGAATCTTATAACTGTAATATAGTATGGAATGATAGCCGTAATGGAATATCATGGTAACACTGTTACTGCATCTTTGAAGTTCTCTTTGGCAATGGGCATTGCAAGTGAACATTGGTAGCTAATAATCTTTTCCAGTAGTTTCCATCCAGATGTCTAGAGATACTTCTTAATGCTTCAGTGCTTCTACTTCTTTTAATCAAGCCTTATATAAGAAGAATACAATAGAATTGAAATAATAGCCCTGCTTTTATTAGTTCATTGTGCAACATTGTAGATGGATTGCATTTTTTAGTCAAGGCCCACACATGTTTTCCGTGACTTGCATTTGACATTGAATTGTAAATTCCGCTTGGCTGTTTTTTTGGTAGTATAGTGGATAATGCGGAGTATTGAATTTTTTTGACTAAGTGCATTGTTTGGAATGCTTGGATCATTCACTTCTGTTATCCAATTTGTCAAAGGTATCTAGAGATCTCTACGTGATTGGAGGTCGCCTGTCCTGTGGCTCATCCTGTGGTTGAACGTTGTCTACCATTGACTGTGAATTGAGCTGCATCTTCACAAAGGGTGGTGGTCATTGTAATGACAAGTCTTTCGTGCATTGAAGGCAATCTCCAAGATGCTTGGAAGAATATGTACTTGGAGAACTTTGGGGATCTAGTTAAGTCGTTGCTGGGAAAGATTGCCGATGCTGTCTAGTCAAGGATGAATACTTCAAAACTAGAAGAGCTACTACACTATATTCTTCTAGACAATATTATTTCAAGGCTATTTGCTGTTCAAAAGTGTGACTCACCAAACAAGTCCGATCCGCATCTTGATAAAAAGGAGTTTTTTAGGAAAATSTTTAGTGAAAATGGATTGCGCGATTTTCTTAGAAACCACACTGTTATATTCATTAATGTTGATCCTCTAGACATGCGGCACTTCTTTATAATATGCCCCATGATATGTATTAGAGATATGCAAAGGTCACATACTAGACTAGCTTCAAAACTATAAAGAAATGTTTTTTGTCATTTCCTAAGGTACATGCCTATTCCTACATGTATCTTACTTAGTGAATAAATTGTGGAGAATCTACTTCACTTCTCTATACAAGTGTCTTAGTGTTTGAACTTGTGTAAGAATGGCGAGGGGATGGCATTTGAAGATCTCCAGCTCTTCAATTGCCAATTGAAGCATGGGAATTGGTGTAGTGTTTGAACTTGTGAGAGAATTATAGTGAAAGGATGGCATCTAAAGATCTCCAGTTGTTCAATTGCCAATTGAAGTATGGGAATTGTTTTAGTGTATGAACATGTGTAAGAATAGTGAGGGAATGGCATCTAAAGATTTCCATATCTTTGATTACCAACTTGAGTATGGATATACTTGTGTTTGATGAAGTAACCAAGTGCCTCTATCCAATCATGTAGATGTATAAGAATATGAATGGCCTTGGTTGTATATAGTCTACAACTCTGAATAGCCAATTCTTGCGAAATTGTTCTATATTTGGAAATCTCCACATGATTTTCCTATTTACATACAAGTAATTGCAATCTTTATGTTTTCTGAAACATGTTTTCTAGTAGCGTTTTTTGCATATGTCCCACCTCAATCAAATAGAGTCCTCCCTACTTTAAATATCATTGAGGTCTCAAAAGCATCATAATGGAGGTAGTTTCATTTAAAGATTGTTTGCAAAAAAATACGAAATTCCCTCAAAAGTCCAAAAGTAGTTAAATGTGGCATTTATGAAAAAGTAGTTTGAAAATTAGTTAGAACCAATTGAAAAAAAAACCAGGTGGGCCATTTTTTTGGGTCGTAAAGAATGAACTCACAAGTTCTAAATTTTTTTGGACGTGAAATGCAAGTTTCCATCCGCATGTGTAAATGTTTATATCATTGTAAAATGCCATGAAACTCTATTCAAAGTTGGCGTTGTATTTATGAATAATTATTTAGAATCAATTGAAAAAAATTATCAATTGACAAATATTAACAAAGTAGAACACCTTGTGGTGTTTTTTTGTGAATGAGTCATAAATATTAAATACAACGATTCAACACAAAGAACTAAGTTCCATAAAAAAATTTGGGTGATGAAAACACTTGTTTAATTTATGTGAAAACTCAAAATAATGAACTATACAAGAAAATTAGAACTTTTGAATCTATTTTCTTTTCACACAATAGAATACCACGTGTTGATTTGTTATGAATGAGTTGTGAGTATTAAATACTATGATTTAACAAAATGAGCTTTCATAAACAAATTGGGGTAAGGTAGAACCACCTATAGCTAACCAAATAAGGAATTTGGACAAATCTAAAGCAATGGAATGCAAGGTAAATATTTTTAGAGGTGTGTTGATAAAAATGATGAGGATTGCAAAAACTTTGGAATTTTTTTTGCATGAATTGAATTTAGTATGAATTTTGAAAGACAAAAAGTGCTCCGGACCCATAGCCGATCACTAGATCTTCCAATTCGATCATTCAAAAAACTACTTTTCCACTCATTGCTTCCTATTTTTTTTTGCACTACTTTGGAACATGTATCATGAACTTTTAGTCCCAACTTTGAAAAGATGGAAAAAACTCATTCTAGCCTTGGTTGGAAATACGTCAATCTATGGTTGGTAATGGGGCATTGGTTGGTAATGGGTGGTTCTACCTTAATGAAAACACTTATCTTGCTTGTGTAAAATATCAATCCAACTTCTAGAATCCAATAGATTTCAAAAATTATCTTCATATACGTGAAAGTGGCAACATCTTCCAATTCAAATTAGAGAAAAARTCTAACGCCAAATGGAAATTTATGTTTGACTCAAGTTAGGTGTATCATTGAGAGTACACTAAATARTAATAATRTTATACTATTTCTCTAGAAAGGTAAAATTTCTAAAATCACATTTGAATGGAAGTCAAACATTGATACTTATGTTGGGATTGCTATAATTGAAGGAAAATTGAACATTTTCTTGTAGATCACCTTAAGCCGTATGTATTCATTTGCAATATTTTAAGCTAAAGTGTTTCAAATGGTTGTTTTTGAGTCAATACATTAAAAATATTTCTCGCTTTGAAYTCAACTTACARATGAATTATTACAAATAAATTTTGTTTGACATTTCCATAACTTTGTGCTTTGGATAAATTGGACTCAAAACTGTTTGTTTGARATTCTAYTTGAATCTCARGTGGGTCACTTAGTGCATTTTAAAAACTACGTAYGGCATAATATAGGTAGGATTTTATTCTTTWGACATAAAATTTATAAAAAGCTTACAAATAAATTGGRRAACATTGAAAAGGGACGAATCCATTATAATCAATGTAGGTAGCCTATAAATCTGGTCCCTTAAGATTTCTTACATGTAATCAAGGGGTTGAAGTTTAGGATTTGAAGTATTATATTTAGTATACCCTATTGTATACAGTTGGATTTGTAGCTAGGCCACACCTATTCTGAATGAAATCTAGATGAAAGTGCATGGATGGAGGCCCGATGACTTTTATGTGAATTGGTAGGGTTGAGGGTTCAACATACCCATTGCTTGGACGTTGCCAAAACCTTGTGTTATGCTAAAGACTTAAGCTTAGTGTTTGGAAATATTTGCACAACACTTGAGTAGAAAGTACTGTTGAGTTTTGCTAAGGACTTAGGGTTTTAGATTGTAGAGGGTTTAGAATTGGCTGCTGCAAGACCAAGAGYTGTTAGCCTATTTGTGGCTTGGACAATATTGGTAGTGTTACCGACAGTTTAAATTTGTTGCTACCGATATCGAACAAATTTCTCATTTTGTAGTGTTTTGGGTTAGGGTTGACATGGAAACTCAAGTGAGGATGTGGACAATGGAGTTTGATTCTTCTATTCCAATATTTTATAGCAAAGTGGATTTGTTTGAGGACAAAATTTTTCTTCAATTAGGGTACGCTTGGAGGACAAAGCAGCACTGGATTGGCCGTTTGAGTTTTGGGGTAAGGAAGAGCATTGTAAAATTTGGTAGAAGATGGGAGCTTTGAATGACGTGGTTAGTGATGTTTACATCTTTCCGTTGCAATTTAACAGTGAAGAATCCTTGAAGCGGCGTCGAGTAGACAATGACTTTGTGCAATTTTACGAACAAGCGGAAGATGGTGTTTTTGTCCTCATTGATGAAGAAGGTGGAGTGCAAGTAGTGTATTTCGTCGCTAATTCTAAGGTTACTAGTACATTGGAGGTTACAAGTTTGATGGACCACCAATTGCATTCTAAGCTGTTGTTGAAGGAGGTGTGGGAACGCTATCTTGACCAATCTGAGAAAATGCACAAGGATTTGAAGTGTTGCTAGCTCGCTAGAAGACACTTGGTGGTTACTGAGGACTATTGATTTCAATGGAAATGGAGTTGTGAAGATTTTTTGCATGGAATGTCGCAAGGAGATAGGTGGAGATAGTGGAAAACATGACAAAACTAGCATTCAAATTTGTTTAACAATTGCAGAGTGAAGCACCTACTCAGTACAAACCATGTGAAGAATTGGTGTGCTTACAATGATATCCAACATATTGATCATCCACAGTCTATTGCTCCAAAAGGGAAAGCTATTGCATTGACCCTCAAGATGCACAAGAAGCTCATTGACGAAGGAACTTTGATTATGGAAGCAGTAAATGAGGTGTACAGGATTCTTCAAAGCCCTTTAGCGTGTTGGGGTCATTCACGGATCCTACCCCCAAGATTTGATGGATGAAGGTGTGATGCTTCTACTATCGGGATTTGCTTGCTTTGTGCCCACCAAAGAAAAATTTGGATTGGAACCTACATTTTGTTACCTTGTGCCAAATCAACAAAAAATTGTGAAAATGGTCGATACAGTGCCCAAATTAACAAAAATTTGATGATTTTTTGTTGATTTGGACATCATTTTCTACTAGTGTAATGTCTGCTCCTGAAGGCAATACATGAGCATGTAGAACTACCAATTCATACGCAATTTTCACAAACTCATGGAGAAACAATGAAAGAAATAGCTAATTCTCTATCATATTACATTTTTCATCCTAATCTGCAGCACATGGCACTCTATCAACGCCACCATTTTCCTCACTCCCTTGCTCGAACCTTCTCAAAAGTATGCTTCAAGATCGGTCCACCGATCTGTGGAGTCCAACCTCCTCTGACTTTCTTGACATTTTGCCTCATTCTTTCAACATGAAGGCTTTATGCACATTCACATTGGACAAAACCATTCGTTTCCTTTATTTTTTGGCATCAATTCCTCATACATTCTTGGGCTTCTCACTTCAACTTACATGACCAACACCTTTGACAATCATGCTCTCTCACTCAAAGAATGCATTCTAGGGTACAAAGCAATTGTTACCCTAATTTGGCAATTTCTTGTACATCTTCCAATTAATGTCTACTTACTTGCCTAGCCTCAATTGAGCTTGAATCTCTTTGTTGGCTGTCTTGATTTTCGAGATTCTTCTATTCCTTTGCTTAACTCGTGCTCAGTAACTGCCTACAAACAATAAAAGCTTGCTATTATAAGTGATCTTTGAAAGCGTAATTCCTTTATGGTAATTAATATTAAGTGGTTAAGGAGTGATGCTTTGCACATACGCTACGCAAACCCTATTTTATTCAAAAAAACAAGCAAAAAATAAACTTCATTCAACTACTACAAACTTGCACTTGTTCTGCAATACTTGTCTTCTTTACCGCTTCAAATTCTTCCTGAATATTTTGCGGGCTTCCCTTGTTAGTTTCTACACCGCATGTGTTTTCCATGGTTTCTTTATTTTTTGCTTCCAAAGCTTCCATTCGCTCCATCATCCGCATCACTAATGGGTGCTGAGCGATTTCCATATCYGAAAGAGCCAGTGCACTTCGTCCATCGACTTTGTTGCCAAAGCCTCTTTYAGACCCAATTTCCACTAGGGTRTMATTACTTGCATTCACCGGATGCCCATCACTGTCTATGTTCATGGCATTGTTGTTGTCTGAATTACCAGAGGGATCGCTAAATTCTTGAAGCTCAATTGCCAATTGCCGATGACCTTGCCTCCCTTGCATTACAGTCATGTCTTCTTCTTTTGATTTCATCCAACCACCATAACCTTTACTGCGGGCCATCTCAAATATTATTTCCTCTGGATCTGGAGAGCGACGCAATATTCTTTTTAGTCTTTGCCACACACCCACCTCACCTAAAGGCCCGATTCTGCCAAAATATACTCTATTGGCATTTGCTCTGCTGCAGCTCTCAAATTTCTTCATTGTTGCTGGGCTCTTCATTTGTTTTTCTAGTATGCGCCATGATTTATCTGATAGCAACTCAGGTTTAGGCTTGTTATTGCGCATTCTTTTCCAAATATCTGCACGCCTCAAAGTTACATCTTCTTCTTCATCTTCTGCTTCACCACCTTCTTCATCCGTGCAAGGAGGTGTCTGCAATCTTTGTCAACCTCCACGAACATGAGGAGATTGACATCCCATYGATGAACTTCTCTCTTTTTCTCCTATGAAAGCAACCTTTGTAGGAGGCTTTCTCGAACTTCTTTTGCCCACTGTCCTCTTCATAGGACAAGCATCGAGCTCCACTAGTTCATTGCTACGTGAAATCTTAGTTTTAGGTATGGACCTCATAGTATGGGTCGAAAGACTTTTGAGACTTTTGAGAGTCATCGCCAAATGACTGTTCACTTAGTCGAGGTCCACCTGAAGGTCCCTTCCATGTTTATTTCCTTGCTGTAGTCTTTTCGGTGGACAATAAATTTGACATTGCATCAAACAAACCTGTCAATGGACTTCAGTGACACTTTTGCATGTGTGAAAGTATTCGTTCATTGCAAAATCATTTCATGTGATAAGCACATCTCCAAGAAGTTGGCCCCAGCACATGCACTATCTATAGAACACTTTGTAAGGCAAATTACACAATACACATAAGTTCCTCTTATTCATGCACATCCACATCTTTCCTTCATGTGCCCCACAATCAATACACTTTTACACGTTTTCCTCATGTCAAATTATTCTACAAAAAAAGCGTGATAGAATTCAAAAAATTGCATTCTTACTTTGCATTTTAATTACCTTTTTCTGTCTCCCCATTGTCAGTTCCTTTACTTCCAGCATTAGAAGGCACCTGTCTTTTTGCTTCTTTTGCTCGCTTTTTTCTCAACTCCAACTCTAGCGCTGATGCACCGTCAGAAGAGAGCATAAGAGGACTACAAGACACCGGCCCTGACATTGATGACTTAGGCTGCTTCTTCAAACGCCCAGAAAGTGTGGATTTTGAAGCCACAGTACTACCACTTTCTCTTCCTCCCGCTGCACTCTCAGAGTCCTTCCACGACACAAACAATTCCGTTGACTTTTGCCTCATTCTGCCACTTCAAACTCCCTAAGAATACAACTAGTTAGTAAGTATAGTGTTTGCATTCGAATTTCACTCAAACTGTCACCAACAATTTAAAAAGGCCTCCACAATTTGACTCAAATAATCCTTCATCCATCATGCTACACTCTAGTGCTATGTAATTCACTTATATCTTGCACATGTGCCAATACTGTTGCTACACAACTCTATAACGTCCACAGAACATTCCAAGGGAAACAAAAAATTACACATGACTTTCATAAGCTTTAAACTTACACATGACGTTCCATTGGAGCACCCTAACAATAGTTCTATGTAATTACTTCCTTTCAACTATGACCCCAAGAGCCACAGTCACGACATTTCATTTTTTCCTCCTCAGCTTCTAAAATACATGTTGTTGTATCCTACTCAACACATGTGCCTATACATTCTTTAATGAACATTAGGTACCAAAGGGCTTTATTGATGTTTCCCTTTATAGCTTCAATGATTGTCCCCAGAATCAATTGAGCATAAACATCAAAGGAAAAACAAATTACCCCCTCCCTCATTTTGCCAACTGTACACGATTCCCTGCATTGAACTTCCATCCGCATTTTTTATTTCTTGAGACCGCCAAAACATACAAGTTTACCATTCTTTGTAAAATAATACACAACATCACAACTCGGAACACAACTTCAGGACAATACTGAAGGAATTATCCTGACATTAGTTTCTATAAGTTTATGCGTATTCTTCATTTCACCGTTGTCTCATTTTCCACAACTCTCTTGCAAAGCTTTAGGTCATGAACTTCATATGCCATCATCCATTGTACAATGCTTAAGTTCCTGGGCAGTGAACTTGTACGTGAAATCATTTGGCAGTTCAGACGCAATACAATCCAAAGAGAAGGTTAACACTTCTGTTTGGCCACATAATTTTGAAGATAGCTGAAGGTGCTTGATCGATTAGTTCTGGAGTCTGTGAAGCTTTACACATCCTTGTTTCACCGAGTCGGACCACATAAGCAACACCATGTTCTGTCTCTATTTGAATGCCGCAACTGCAGAGTGCCACTTGTAGGGCCATTTTCTTTTGCAGTAAGTTAATTCTGAAGCACACATCTCCTTCTTTGCCTTCCTTCAAGTTATAGTGTTCATTGCCATTAATGAGACTATAACATACCTCAGACTATAACTATGCAATCACTATGTAATCATCACCTCAAATCATGTTGATATGTAATTAAAAAAATCGCTATGAAAATCATCATTTCTTGATTTTGACGTCTTTCATGCGTACAGACATTAAAGTTATCGTCTAAAGTAAGGAGTACTGTACCCAATGACCGTCCTGTAGTTGATGTGCATTTGGAAGGAACGTTTGTCTAATGAGCTTTGAGCACATTTTGTGTAAATTTGCTACTTTCAGTTTCCGTTCCTGCAATCGTGGACCACTACCAGCTRCCATTATATACAAKTTCGATGACTCCACAACCTTGYTTTTTKAGCTTTCCGGCAGAGAAAATAGTGAAGGCACGTCAATGATATAAAATCTTGCGGCAAGGAAGAAGAGGAAGAAAGTGCCGATTGGGGAAGAAGAACTGTCGTGCACACGAAGCTCGCCTCTGCATGATTACAGGTTTTGCCTCAACCAGTCTAGGTTGAGCACCCTTGTGACCTTGTCATTGCCCTTCAATTCGCTCCCTTTTGGCCACGGTTACTTAATCGACATTTGTTTCACAATTTATAGTATTGTGGAGAATATTGTATTCCGAATTGAGCCAGGGAGAGTTATTCTTGAGATTTTGAGGTTCCACATTGTTCGGAACGTAGAACCTTCAGAGTGCTCTGCAATAACCAGAGATTGAGCTACTCAAGCTTCAACCAGAGTATTTTGGATTGTGGCCGAGAGAACCCTTTCTATTGGGAGCTTCTGAAAAGTTTGCCAAAGATTTTAAAGATCAGTACTTCCGCATCTCTGAACGACAACAAGCTGGTTCAGATCAAAAGTGCATGTCGTTGGTTGAGAATATTGAAGGCTAATACTGGCGCAGCTGAGCAAGCCACGGAGCAGATTGAGGTCTATAATCATCTACTGTATACGGTAGCAAGACCATCTAATGTGTCAATCTATCTCATGTAATGAGATTATCAAAGTTCTTCATTGCGGCTTATCTCATCGTGTTTCTGAAAGTGCAGCCAAGTTTTGAAGCTACTGCTTTGCTTTGTCAGTGAAGGATAACGATCCTAACTATTTGGTAAACTCCTGGATTAGGTTCTCTATGGTGCGGATGTGGAAGACGGAACGTCTGGAAGTGGTTTCCCGAAGCCTTCACTAGGGGCGGAGGCGACAAGCATATATGASAAGTCTGGATGGAATTTGAATAACATAGCAAGATATCYTRGTTCTATGCTATCTTTTGAAGTAGACATTTCTRGAGTGCTTGTGCCATGGCTRTACGTTGGGATGTGCTTCTCTTTGTTTTGCTAGGTAAGGAACGATCTGGACCGGAATTGATTGCTGGAATGCGCACGTACATGTGTCAACTTGTGAGATTATGTTCGACCTTASAGTTTTCAGCCGCATGATTTATCTCTATGGATGTTGTGAACTGATTTTTATTTTATTCTTGATGGTTTTGCAGCATGTTGWGGATCATTATTTTTACTCCATCAATTATATGCATTGGGGAGCAYCAAAAATATGRTATGGTGTACYTGGGTTTGCAGCTGACAAATTAGAGGCTGCAATGAAAAAACGTTTACTAGAKTTATTTAATGAGCAASTTGATCTTCTTCAGAAACTGGTGATGCAACTTTCYTGACACCTGTTATCKGACTCGTGGATGTGTTCTTGCTYTGTGGGTGAATATGTCTTCCATTTCASTCCGTCGGACARTACTATTTGGTTGCAAATCCRRATAGATCRTTTATATAATTATATGCAAAGATACATTCTGTGTTTGACACATGCTATTCCTTCTATAAAATCTATGTACTTCATAATTTTGGTGTCCATAGAAAAGGCGAGAAGTGGTCTACTAGTCTCTTTTGTTATTTCGTGTTCTGTTAAGTGAAACTAACATGATGCTAGTTTCAATGTCCATTGCAAGTTTCAAGGGGGAAGATGCTTGTGCAAATCAACTACAATTTTCAAGTTCCTTGCACACACTCCTTTCTGTATACGAAGACTTCCGTAACCTCAAGCAGGTACTTCTGTACTGTCCCTATCTTAGAGTGCATGTCATTAGGGAAGAACTATATGGATTTCATATCCCATGTCAACCGTGTAACTCACGGAATTTTTTAATCAATTTAATTGCATCTTCTAAGTCACATGATGAATACCAGCTACTGTTCTTATAAAAGTGAATTGCTTAGAACATAGTGAAGCAATAACAGGCTCATTGTACTCAAAAATCAAATGCGCTTGCCGTACTTGGATGCTTATATTTTGCAATCGACTAAGGAATCCGCTTGACTAATGAATTTGAGCTCATGTACAAGCTTTGATTGCACATCAAATCAAACTACACTTGGAAATTGCGAAAGGGACAAAGACAAGGAGCACACTGTCTACTAGACGAGGGCCGCAACTACTAGGCATATAAGTTGATTTTGGCATCTACTGGACACCATGCGGCAGAGTAAGTGTGATCCCAAAAGCTTTCTGAGGTTGGTCTTAAGCTATTCAAACCCAAATTTGTTCTTGGATCTGACCACAATGGGAATCTTCTCAAAGTCGAAACCAAGGTCCGCTATAGAAGGAATATTGCCTAGAAAGTCTCATTGTTAAAGTATCGTGCTCACTGGGTATATGATGTGGTTTGTCTTGTTGTAATGTGAGTATTTATATTGATTTTTGTCATTATCTTGCAGATGGAGTGCATCTCTTGGGAAATATTGTATAAAGAGACTCTCATGCGCTTGTTCAATTGTTACTATTGATTACAGAAAAATTATATGTGATAAAGAGTGCACAAAATCGAGAAGGCAGGTGAGCACCTCTCCTGTTCTTTTCATAACTGTCATTTGCACTTCCTTATTGAGCAGAATCTTTGGCTTCTTTTAAATTACATAACTGCTGCGGTGAGACAGGGCAATTGTGTTTGCAATTTTTTACTTTAGCAGATGCCTTCTTTCGTCCATGGAAAGACTTGAACGTTGTCTACTTGATTGATGGTCAAAATTCTTTTTGTTGGACATTTCCCATGCTTGAACAAGTACACTGAGAAAACTTTCTTGTGTAATTAGGGGGCATTCATTTCTTTTGAAAGACCTTCCGAAAAAGTTCCTTGTGACATGTTTCTGGATTGATACATAACCAATAGGTTCTTTATTTAAAAAGAATGGCATAAGTTATGCAAGCTAAGGTCATGCGATTTATTTCCAGTGACATTTGCATTAGTGTTTGCACTGTTTGGCAATTAATATGCCCTTATACTCACACTTAACTCTCTGTCTTTGCCATACTAAATGTAAAGAACTATGATGTGTACAGAGACTACCAATTTGCCACTTGCTTGACCCAATGCACTACGAAAAAAATATGTGTGAAACTTGGTTCATACATTGTTTGGGGAAACTGATAGTGTAAAGTCCAGGGAAGATATGCATGCTCGTGGCATACGAAGGCATTTGCATTTGCAAGAGAATCCAGATGGGCAAACATATTTCATGCCAGATGCTCCTTACGTATTAAGTAGAGAAGAGAAAGAAGAGTTTTTGGCAACATTGAGGGAATTCAAAGTCCCTACTAATTACGTGGGACCCTTGAAGAAAAAGATACAAGAGGGAAAGCTATCTGGACTGAAGACGCATGATTACCACGTTCTTTTGCAACAAGTTCTTCCAGTTTGTTTACGTAATATTGGAAAGTCTAATGTTGTGGGGGCCATAATGAGAGTGAGCAGGTTGTTTCAAAAAATATGTGCCAAAGTAATTGACTCCRAACAAAAGGTGCAGATGTTGGAAGATGTAGCTGAAACAATTTGTTCTTTAGAGAAAGAACTCCCGTCCTCGATATTTGTGGTGATGATGCATTTACCCATACACATAGTGGAGGAGCTTTTCATATGTGGTCCTGTGCACACCCGTTGGATGTATCCTTTCGAGAGATACATGAAGGTCTTGAAAGGTTATGTTAAAAACAAAGCTAGGCCAGAAGGGAGCATGGCTTGTGCTTATTTGAGGGAGGAGGCCATTGGTTTTGTTAACGAGTATCTTTTGGAATACACTCCAACAAGGAAGAGGGCATGGGATGAAGGGGAGGAGCCCGGTATGTATGATGAAATTCTTGAAGGTGGATGCCATGATCGAAACATGTCTCATGATTTTCAAAAACAAATTCATTCTTTCGTATTGGACAATGCTGATCACGTGGACATCTACAGAAGGTTGGAACGCAAGTGTTGTTGTTCAGCATTAGGRAATTCCTTTTTAGCTGTGTACATGGATTGTTGGACTTATGAAGAGTCTTTTTTGTTGTTTTTGGAGGACCGGTGGTTCTATTTTTTTTATAAAACGCGAACAATTGTCTATGTAGTTGACATCTTCTTGTAGTGACAATGGAACGTGACRACACTTCTTCCGTGAATGGGCAGGAGATATGAAGAAGCAGTGTTGGAAAGGGACGTGGCAAGAGACAGACATCGACGTCAGCATTGTCAAAATCGGCGTCAGCACAGATTCGTGTATCCCGTGGAGCTGCAGAAGTTACCTAAATTTTCTGTGTAGATAATGGCTGAAGTTAGGCGTGAGCGACAATGTGGTGTGATAGTGGATCCCATGGTTGTAGATACTACTCGAGGCCCTTTGGAAGTGGCGGTGGCGTACAAGTCCATGTATGTATATGGCAATCATTATCGAGTAATTAGTTCCAAACGTTCTTTGAAGACAGCAGACAGTGGTGTTGCAGCCATGTTTCAGCAAGTCTGTCGAAATGGAATGAGTGATTTGAATCAAGTGGAAGCAAATGTAGAGTATGTCGGTCACATAGAGGAGATTTTGGAATTGAACTATAGGCGCCATTGTGTGGTAGTCTTTATTTGTGATTTTGTGAAAGTAAATTATCGTGGAGAAAATGCCACTATAAAAAAAGATAAGTGGGATTTCACTCTAGCGAACTACGAGAGAAGGCCACGTGTAATTTGCTGAGATAGTTTTGCATTTCCGAAACATTGCGAACAAGTTTTTTACTTCAATGCTAGGGAATCTCCGGGTTGGAAAATTGTCCTACGCAAGGAGGTAAGAGGAAGACGAGTATTACCAGGACATGAAAATGAACAAGAACCACGGATTTTTAGGATGGGCTCAGATGCAAATTTTGAAGGTTTGCAACCCGAAAGGGAAGTTGGAGAGGGGCCAGCGGCAACAGTTGCAACATGACAGAATGTGTTAGTACAAGAGGTACTCATTGCAAGGAGAGGAGGTCGGGGTGGGGCAGGACAAGGGCAGGGTCGAACAGGACAAGGGCGGGGTGTAGGTGTACCACCTTCTGGACRTATGGTAGGGGGTCATACATCCGGTCGAGGTCAACATAGGCTTGGTGTTCGTGTTAAAGCGAGTGCAAACAAAGTCGAAGGAACAACTGCCGCAGACGAGGATGCTGCTGAGGAAGATTTACTGTATCGAGAGCACATGGGAAGCGTAGGCATTGGTTGTAATTGTAGGAGAGAAGATGACGATAGAAGTAGTCGGAGGAGTCGACGCCGAATCAATCCAGGAAGGGTCAATATTATTGACAATAGTACCGACATTGGCAATCACAGTAGCACGGAAAGTGATGAAAGTATATCTCCTCCAATATCAGACAACAATGACAGCATTGCATAGGTATGATCATGACATCACTCTTGTGCCAATTTAGAAATAATCACATTCATGCTTACAAAGACTAAGAAAGTGGAATGCTTGTCTATGGATATTTTACAAACCTATCTATATGTATTTTAAATTGTAGTTGAGTAATTTTTGTTGTTAGTGTGGTGTACAAAGTAGCACAGTAGTGACAATTAAAGGCTTACCTAAGGAAAATGACTTTCATGATTAAGTGAAATTTGTTGTTCACCAAAAACATGACAAGTAAAGCAACATCGAACTTATGGTTTACTATTTTTTAGCAAGCCTATATTTGAATGAATGTTAATGTGAATGCTATATAGCAGGTCATTATGCTTGTGAGACTGGTCGGATTTGGGGAAGAATTCCATGAGTACCAAAAAGGCAGTGTAGAGAAAGTGAGAGCTGAAATCGTGCCTTAGTGCTGGGAAATTAGAACATTATGTCGTAACTTTGATGAATATGAAGGTGTAGATGATATCTATAGACCGGGTTTGTGTCCACGTCTTGGAAATGAGAATTAACGTTTGATTTGAAGTTATAATAGTGTCCTATGCAACACGCCTCAAAATAGAGGTGCAAATGGTCCAGAAATCAGCGTGATCGGTGTTCAATCTGTGTACATATTTTCAGTATGTAATTTGTGTCTGAAGTATTGTCTAAGACTCAAGGAGAAACATGGTTTTAGGAACAAAGTCAACAAAGGGTGTGTCTTGTTTTTTTTAAAATCATAGATTGTCCATGTATCTGACATAACACTATTGTTTGTGGATGCATTCTTTACACAATAGACTTTAATTTAAGTCAAACAATTAATATTTTTTAGAGCACCCATCGAGGGGGCTATTGTTTGTATTCATATTTGTGGCARTTCATTCTCAGATTATTGAATTTCATGACAAATTCTACATATGAAATGAGAAGAGGGAGAATCAATTGAAGTGAACTAATGAACCTTTTTATAAGCTGGGAGTACAATAATGTTGAACAAAGACATTGTAGGAGAAAATGAACACTGAGACTGTTTTGTTTATTTAAACAGTTGGTATGATAGCAAAATCCTAGTGCAGTCTTACACACCATGAACACGCAAAAGAGTGTTATTGCACAAAACAATATTAAGTGGTCTCCCTTGTAGTACCAAATTTGTTTTCATTTCCATATGTGAAGATGTCTTTTCCCGGTTTTGCATGACAATTTAGTGACCTTCTTTCATTGGAAGTGCCAGATGTTCCATATTCTTTGACGATGTTGGCATTGTAGGTTTGGAGTGCGTGGTGGACCTACTTTGTTGYTGTTGTACGTGACATGAGAAAAGTCTTGGAGACCCCAGAAGCTAGGAACACATCACATGTAGGTAAGTATTCAGAGAGTCGTATTTGGCTTTTAATTTGAGTTGCGGTTGATGATAACTTAGGAAGATGAAACTTCTTTGGAGGRCCATAATTATAGTGCAATTGCTAAATCTTTCATTAGTATAATATGTCATATATTGAAAGCGCTTRTGGAAAAGGTCATTGTATTCTACGGTAAGCAGTGTGGATGTCGAATTTCCATAGAATGAACGGTTTTTGTTGCCAAGAGTGTTTCTAACATTTGGCAACATTTGGTAGTCCACCATGGACGGTTCCAACTTTAACTGAGACATTGGTAATTCAGGAAGTGGCCGAGGATGGTGTTTCCAGTTGCTCTGCTATGTACAAGGCATGTCATGACAAGATTGTGATATACGCCCGATTTTTAGTACAACCATGCAATTAAAGAAGCCAATAGAAAAGGCAAAATTTTTGATATTGTAGACAGTGAAGGATARTACCTTTATAGAGATGTGTGTAAATTGCTTAATTTTCCACTCGATTAAAAAATTAGGAGATGATGTTTATGTGGCTTCATAGTACAAGGAGCCATTCATCAAATTGGATGGCATGATCTAGTAGTTAGAAAGTGAATGCAATAGAATATGAGAATTTGAAAATAAATTGTCTAGAAAATCATGGTGTGTACTGCTCCAACATGCAAATAGAGTTGTTCATTTTCACCAATTTTTMATAGCACTTACAATGCAGAAGTGCAATCACTGTGCACTCATTCATGTAAAATTAATGAGCCTGCGTTGGCACATGTTCTTTGAAATATGGAGTTCATATTTAGCCTAAAAATTATGCCTACATGGTGACAAGAAAAATTTGACAGACTTTTTACAGGAATTTGACAAAGACAACAAAACTGAAGCAAATGACAGAGGCAAGGTTTGAAAAAGTGGGTTCTGTCAWCTTAGACAAATGTTTGTCAATTACTTGTCATTTTGGACGCTTTTTCCTTGTAGTGTTAGCAATGCTGCACAAAATGTTAACCAAGATAGTAGAAGGAACCGATATAGTCAAAATACAAAGTGTCTAGGGAAGTGATGAAGGTCTATGGTGGTCAGCAAATGGTTGACATATTTGCGTTGAATTTGGTGGTGCAAGCTACAATGATTTCAAACGAGATGCAAGAAAAGGAGTCTAGTTCATACTAGATGAATAAGGACAAATTTTCGAAGCAGTCGTTCAAATATATAGAGATGCAAAGGTTTTGCACAACATTCTAGGTCCAATATCTGTAATACTAGTTGAGGATGAAATGAAAGTTAATGGAAAAGTGGCGTGGGAAGCTAAGTGGGATACTCGTGCTGGATTTTGTCGACCACTTGTGAATCATGTTTGTGTGTCCGATTTCAGGCCCATTTTGGGGAGTGGTGAGGAGGGATACCAGCAAGTGTTAGAATCGTTTTCAAATAGCAGAGCAGCTAGTTTTGCTCGCATAGTTGTTGTAAATCCTTTGCACAAGAAACTTCCTTGTCTTGTTTTTTTGCTTGTTGTACATGCAATTGCTTCAATTTAGATTGAGTAAGAAAGCAGTGGTAGGTCATTGACAAGCTCTGGGAAAAGATTGTCTTAGTATTGTAGATCCTGTCATCAGACATGCTAGCAATAGTGATTCACAAAGAAGACAGTTGATGTTGGCAGATTATAAGAGCAATGTGGGGATGCGTCTTGATGTAGGCTGGGACGGGTGGATGTTCAAGGCATCATTAGATAACAATGGGGATGCTAGTGGTTTGCACGATCAGGACTACATTCACAATGGAAAAAAATTAATTAACCCTTTGCTTTCAATTGCAAGAACATTGCAGCTAGGAGGAGACTTGTGTCTACACAATCATGTAGAGGAGGTATTCCATCAATTCATGACCAAAATCGAGCTTGAGCACAAAGATTGTGTTAGTCCAAAGTTTGGTCATGCTTGTCTAGGATGTGCGCTACAGATTACCCACAACAAGAATGAATCCTTGGAACTGAGCTGTACTTGGAGATATGTGCGACCTACATTGATATGTTTTATTCTCTGAGTGGACCTTTGCTCTAGGATAGTACTATGTGGCAAAGTGTCATTTTTTTTTTTTAGAATATGGAGATTGTGGTTGTAGAATGGAGATCATGGTGTATTGGGAAATTTACATAGGATTGTAGAGGCCAGGAACTTTGTAAGTCTACAATGCTTTCTAGGTATTCAATTATCATGTCATTTTGTTGTTCTTCTAATTTGTCATTTTAGAGACAARTTYCCAGAATTACYTGTTCCACTCCATTTGACTAGGAGCAATTCATGCCAAATCTTTTTTTCACAAATTGGAGGAATGMATGGCCATAAGTGTGCATATGACTTCCAYGAATTGGTAAACAGTGCAAATACTTTGAAYCACATTTCAGCTAYTAAGTATGGGAAGAATGGATTAGYATTTAAGAAGCAACACAACAARATGGAGAATTTTTGGAAATCACTTCACAATCTTCAAGAAGGTGAACAAAGGTGCAACTTGGGTGACTATRTAYAGCCAAGTATCCTCTAWTGCTAAGGTGATACTTGCGTTGCAARAAGGGTYGAAAGAAGCACCACTCGATTGGTGTCTACTWTCAAATCTGYTRCAAAGCRGAAACGYGGTTGTCCACCCAATGCTCCTAGAATTGGCTGTGCTACTAACATTTTGCATGCAGTAGATAAGGGTGCRTGGTGGGTRGRTAGGGTTTAGTYTATGAGGAGGCACAATGGAAGACAATTTGGTATACTACGTCACCTTGTTGATCTTYTAGCTAGAATGGAGGAAAATGGCAAACCGAGACCTCACAATCCACAYATTGAAGTTAAGTTGCARTAGTATAGAAAATACCTTGGCCGAGATAAATTCAAATATGACCACAYGGATAGCAAATGGATTGATGTAGATTATATCATTTGTAATGTGARTATGAGGTACAATCCTGTAAATGAAGTCTACACTCTTGATTGGAATGATGCTAAGGAATTGAGGAAGTTCGTGACTGATCGAAACTCCTCAATCTAACTCTCATACATTTAGATATATTGCTTCATGCCATTACTTGGGTGCCATTACAGTAGGATGCTTTTGAGGTAAGTTAGATCACCTCTTTCTTCTTCAGTTTTAAACACGTTTGGTGAAGGCTAGTGCATGATTTGTGGTCTTCATCTCTGTGACCATGCTCTGGTATTTTGTAGTGCTGGCCCGTGGATCTTAATAACGCCTAAATACAGGCTCAGTTTTAGCTTCAAGTAGTATCCCAAACCCAGATAATGGTATTACGGGTAAACACTTTCACTTCCTCATTCAAGTTTCCATGCATGGTCTAGTCTTCTTAGTTTTTTGCTATTGCTAGTATTAAGGAATTTTTTTTTTATCTTGAGTGTGGACTTCTCTACATGCAACAGTTCTTTGTGAAATTCTTTGGTGTCAAGTTTGGCCATGGTGGTGTATAGTCAGAATTAATTCCATGATGGTGCTTAGTTATACTTTCCTTCCTCAAAATATATGGTACCTATATTAGTATTTTTTGCAACGTGAAAGGAGTTTTCCACTTCCAATTTTTTTTGGCCTTGCTTTCTTGATGTTACAATAGGGTTCAATTATACTAGATGTAATAAACTGATATTATTTGCTTGTGGCTCATTTCTATGTAGTAGAGAAAAGAGATTTCTACTTCCTATTTTTTGGATTGAAGCCAAGAAAATGGATTGCCAATTATAGTATTAAAGATGTGTTAGAGTGTGGCTTCAATATTGGTCAGATATCACTGTGCACATGTGGGATTTAGGGTTTAGGTATTAGAGATACTCTAATGCCAATAATGTTCTAAATTGTGAGTTTTTACTTTTCAAGGGATTAAGAGTCTACTTTGAATCTAAAGACAAAGCAGCATAGTATAATTAGTTGAATCTAAGTGTACTAGTTTAGGGTTCTCATGAGTGATCTTGAAATTATGTATGACATGTAGGATAGGTGTGAGACTTTGGAGCACAACAATCTTGGCTATTTCCACACTTAGAACACTGTACATGCTTTCAAACGTAGTGGATTTGGGATGGAATCATTGGACGCAGTTGGACTAGAGTGTGGTCAAGTCAGAACTTCATCTCTACTTTGTCGAAGCTTGTGCTTGTACTCTTGGTTTAACATTTCTTACAGCATATGGTATTGTTGTAGCACTAACGCATGGACTTCTTCACGTATGTCATAATAAGATTGCCACATTTTGYGGTTTTATATCATTGTGCCTGTGTTATATGAGTTTGAGCAGCTCAATATGGTCAGACCTAATATGAATATTTTGTGCTCCAATAGGATCTGAAGAGAGTTCTTTTGAATTCACGGCATGGATTCATACTTAGTGGTTGTTCATTGCATGTGGTATTCCAGTAAGTGCTTCCATATCTAATTTGTTGATTGTGATTTGGTATGTTTTACATTGTGTCAATTGAGGTCTTCTTTAATTTGCTTGTAAACCTCATGAATATTTCCATCTTATTAGTRAACACATAATCCCTAGACTGTGCCTATTTTGGTCATAGTTGCTATTATGCAATGTGCCCAAATTAAAGATCATTGCATTTATTGATGAGGGCCTTTGAATTCAGAAATTAGGAGCCTAATAGTAAACTTTGCAGTGTGCAGGCAAGTATGCATTGTATCATAGGTTCTAGCTATGCAAGTAATGTTACGTGAAGTTGGACATGGTCTAGCCCATTTAGCTATTTATTGGGCACATTCAGCAACCCATTTTAGTATGGATAGACTGGAGCTTTTAGTAAGAAATCATCGATGTATGGAAAATCAGGTTTCATGAACTAATTTGTAGAAAGTGACAGGATGCCCAACCGCCAAAAAAGAATTTTTTTTTGGCTGTCCATTCTGATGTAGCTGCTCTTTTTTGAAACTCCACTTCATTAGATTTTTTATGATTCTTTATTTTGAAGATGATATATTAATAGATCTCTAATGATCCTTTAAGGTGGGACAAGGTTTAGGTTTGAATTGGTRTTACCATTCTCAAGGGTGCATTTTGATTTCCTATATTTTTTTTGTCCTACTTGCGCTGATACAAATGCAAATTTTTTCTTTGTAGCTCCGAGCCGTTGAAGAGGGTGATCGCTCCAAAATGCGCGCATGAATGCGGCACTTGTCTTGCGCGCGGAAGCTGGAATGGTAAGCTCAAAGTTTTGCAATTTAGGTATTGGGTTTTCTTTGGGTAGTTTCTTTTGCTCATTTTCTAATTGGTTCATGTACCCTGTTGTGTTTTTTATTTCCCCMAAACMTGCTTTCARCTTCTTGATTCRATGCCTTGTAAATGTGGCTACCACAAATAAATTGCAGCTCGATTTAGTTGTTGCCAGCATCAAAGCGGCGGAGCAATTTCTATACGTTGGGCGCCAAAATTGCACACACTTGGGCACTGCAATTAATGGATACGATTCAAAATCCCAAATTCTACAGTACCTATCCTCATTTGCATGTCAATATCTTTCCGTTTGGCCTTAGTGTTTTTGAATTTTGGATTGTCTTCATTGTTGACATTAAGGCAGGTTAGGTGTTGTTGCTGTGTTGCCTTTCTAGCAACCAGGGTTTCTACGGTTCATTTTCAAAAGTCGCAGTTTTAAACTTCTGAAGGTAATTTTTTTCTATCTGTTGCCCAAATTGGTTCACTCAAATTCTTCCAGAGAATGTCAAATTCTAATATTGATTCTAATAAGCTTCCTCTGTGAACTTGTTTAGGTGTTTTTTTTATTTCAGTTCTTAGCTATTGGAGATAGTTGTTTGTTGTGACAACCCTAGGGTGAGGATTTTCCAACTTTTGGCGTCACTTCAATTCTTAGAGTTCAATTTTCCTGTTTGCTTCAAACCATATGAAGGCATTTGAATTCTCTTTCTAACATGTTCATGTTATTTTGAACCGTAAACCTACATGTTTGATTCTGGTGACTGCAAGTTCAAAATGTCACAAAATAGTGAAGCACTTGCTGAAACCAAAATGCAGGCCCTGGAAACTCTGGCGTCGTGGAGCCTTTMAYGAGTAGACTTGTGGAAAAGATGTGAYGGGCTTSGCATCTYGGACAAGGAAYAGGCTGCGAMTTTGAAGGTGATTGGCCAATGCAYTATGATTAACTAGCAAATCAAAAATRTGGTGATAAACGCACCAGAGGTTGTAGCTTGTAGGTTAGYCAGTCATGACGTAGGTACATTCCATTTTTGAMAACARTTTTTTCTTCATTRTTTTGATGAGAACCTCGCTTTGYTGCAAATATCTTYRCACTTGCAAACACCAATGTCAGCTTGTGTGAGATTGCCTACATTTCACAAATTGGATATCTTTGACCTACTTGAACTTTGCAAGTGCTTGACAGCAAGTTGGGCAATTGAGTTTCACGTCCCTCGTGGTCATTGAAACCCACCGGATGCTTTGGTTTGGATGATCCCGGCTTCCAAATCATGAGTTAAGTTTTTGCAAATGCAAGATTATCCWTTGACTAGCACAACAATTTTGAGGTGCTTTATGTTTTCCAATTTTGATGGAAATATGACTGTARGAGGGGATTTACTTTCTAATTTTCATTGAGTATGTTGTTAGCATGAYGTGTTTTTCAACACCTCATTTATAGTTTCATGCAAGGATCGTTCTTGTTGACTGTAAGCTATGTTTTGTTCTTTTGCAAACTATGCAAGAAATTATGGGCCGCTGCTTTTTTCTATTCTTGTACAAATGTTTTGGTATGGGGTTAAAATTGATTTGGAGCTCAGTCTCCAAAGACCACAAATTGTCTGTAACATCTCATCTTGCATCTCATATGCTAAATTCTTGATCCTATGAAATGTAGAGAATTTCACGCATGTATTTGTTGTATTGTTTTGCATGTAGAACGGTTTTGCTTTCACCAAGCTTTTCTATTCATTTTTTTTTCTTATAAAGAATATAGCCTAGAAAAGATTGTGTTGGCATGTATGGTATAAGTAATGATAGGGGGCCATAATATAGGTGAATTTTCCAAATGAAATAATTGTAGGGACCTTTTTATTTTGGCCTAGGAGATAAATAGCCCCCTCGAAATATCCCATCGCCGCAAGTGATACCTCAAATATACAAAGAGTGACCCACCCAAGATTTGTATATATACATATATATATATATATGTGTGTGTGTGTGTTGTATATACTCATATGCAATATATGAGGTAAACATTCATGATTGATTAGAAAGGTTGAAATTTTGAACAATGATTGAATACATGGGATTGTTTAGGTAATAATTTAATTCAAAGAGAACCAATTATTGTGAATTAGATGTGTTCTAACTTTTTACAGTTATTGTTAAGTGACAATAGTTTTTGAATGCATCTGGTAGAGACCAGTCATGTAACAATTTTGAATGATTGGTAATCATGCGAGGGCTATTAATCATTCAAGTGTTCTAGTACTACAGTAGTTATTGAAATTGATGAGAGTCATTATACTTAACATCTTGTTTTGGTATGCTAGGAATCTGGACACAATGACTTATTCATTAAAAAGTATGTTCCTCTTCTAGATTGTACATGGAATGAAGATGTAGGAACTCATTATTCACTATTAAATGCAAAAAGTAAGTGGTTTTATTTGCCCAAGAATGTTTCWTACACAATGCAATTTTCGATCATTGTCATTATTATTTTTTCTTTGTTTTCAATAGTTGTTTGGTCAGGGTTGTTAGCATGCAAGCYTGTGAGCATGAGCCTATGAGCTCGTGAGCTTGTGAGCGGGAAATATTTTTGAGCARAAAAACGTACAAAGGACCTATGACCGTGGATGTAAGAAAGTAAAAAGTTCATRCAATGAAGCRTYTAGTTTTTTTAAATTCATCAACGACTACCTTTTTTGGTTCCCAGGATTTTGCTACAACAAGATGTAGTYAGAATATATGAAATTCTTAGAATGAAAATGCAAATTTGAAAACACATGCCCRAGATGTAGATATAAAACAAACAAATCCACTCATAATAGGAACCAACACACAATAGTTTGAGTCAAGAGATATGTCAATCTCATGAGTCTAAGTTGCTRTGGACTCRGTCGCGGATTTGGAAGTCTTAGATGAGTCTRAAGACTCTCTATCCTYRGATGCAAACCCATCTATAAATTGTAAGACATTAAGAGCATAATTGCCTTTGCGGCGTTTTGGTTTGGAGCAACCAAAATCCGCAAAGGCCATAGCCATTTGCTCTAGATCTGCATAAATCGGCAGCTCATAAGTCATCTCCGGACTGAAAAAACACTTTGTTTCTTCGAGATTGCGTGTGCTGACATCAATCATCGATGACTACAAACAAAATGGCCTCATATAAGAGTGTTGAACACAGAAGTCACCATTGAAAGAAAAATTTCAAAAGTGTCAACTTACTCACTGAATTTTTCCTTCCAAACAAATTTCCGAGGCACCATGGGGATGCCATCCGGATCTTGTAAAACAACAACTATTGGTGGAGGTGGTGTGGCCACCATGTTCAAAGTGGATTTCCTCATTATCTTGAGGATGGCATCAAAAGTGGCCTTGCACTCTTCCAAAGCCACGACACGCTAGTAGAAAACACAGGAATTTTGACAGAATTCTGTTGATTTGGTCGCATTGTCCCAATCATTGTTTTGTTGCATTCAACAAAAATCAATAAAAAATTAACAGATTTCTATTAAATCAATTGAACAATGTGGGACAACGCTACCAAATCAACATAATTCTGTCAAAATCCTTGCGTTTTCTACTAGTGACATGGCAGCCAGTGCCACAACAAGCGATAATGGATGCACCTAGAAGGAGGAAATTCAGATGTTTAGGTGGCATGACTAAATCCGTCGAGTATAATAAGAATGTAGAATTGTAAACTTGAATACTAACCTATGGATGCGGTGCAGTCCATAATCAAATCTCCTTCGACGCTTGTAGCTTCAAAGAGGATCTGAAAGAATCGTGGATCTTTTTGACGAGCCTTTCGCCAAGGATTTCCGGAATTCATTGCCATGTCATCTGGATGGGTGTAATTCATCAACATGCGGTTCCGTGCAATGTTGACACCAACCTTGACCATTGTGGTAGTGCGCTTGAAAGAGAAATTGGAGTTCCCTTTTGCGCCTAAGTCCTTCACCATGAGGGTAATTCTGAAATTYTGCGTTTGCAAGCATCCAAGACATTTGTACATCAAAAAATCATATTCAAATGTAGTGCATTATGAAGTGTTCGTATGGTTAGAGAAACATATGGGATTTTACCGTCTTCATTTTGTCTGTAGCCAAGGTCAAGTGCATGCAGTTCATCCCCATCCACTCCTTCTTCACCATGTCATACGTCTCATACAATCCAGCAATATCTGACTTTGTTTTGGCACTCCACAAATGAAAGACAATGATGCAGCCGTGGACTTGGAGATGATTGGAAGCAAAACTGAACGCTGCTTGGAGGGCTTCATCTCCGATGTCTTCGTCCATTCTGGCACCTCATCTGGCGGAGAAGACAATTTGGGCACAGTCAAGTTGTCAGGGCAGTCAAAAAACATGACGTCCACCCTTGGTGTAGATTTTGGCATACCATGAAACATGCGAGTCTTTCCTACCGACACCTGCCAACGTATAGTACATCCAAAAATGAGTTCCAAGTCTAGACTACAATCATCTGAATGAAAACACAGAACCACGTTTTCAACTTGAAAACAAAGGTGCCTCCTTTTCTTAAGAAGTCTAAGACTTCTTTGTACTAAGTCTTGTTTTTTGACTCCATTTTGTCCACAAGGTTGTCTATAGAGATGTTTAGGATCAGATTCTCAAACTTTGCCAAATCATCATCGGTGAGGACAATCGCTTGCGTCTCATGAGTGATGACACTAGTAGAAAATTTAATTTTTCTATTGATTTGGTTGCGTTCTTCCGATCATTTTTTGACAGAAATCTATTAATTTCAATAGATTTTTGTCAAAAAATGACCATAACAACGCAACTAATTCAACAGAAAATCTGAGTTTTCTATGAGTGTGACCTCTTCAGTGAGCTATGAGAGAGTGGCCTTTTTCTTTACGCCGCTCTCAAATCCAGCTTGCATCTCAAAGCCTTGATCCAGCGTTGAGGATGCTGGAATTAGTCTGCCAGCCTCGGCCTTCTTCTTTCCTTYGGTCTTGGCCTTCTCTTCTTTCTCCTTTTCTTTCTCCTTCTCCTTCTCCGCCAACTTGGCCAGCCGGTTTGCCTCCTTTGTTTCCTTGGCGGTGAAAAGGACTTGGAATCGAGTCGCTTTCTTTTTATCATTGGCTTCCCTTCTTGCAATGGCCTTTCTCCTTTGCCTATCCGTCATGCTTGCAAACTCGTCCACTTCCAAATCAATGGCACCTTTGCCATCCAAAGATGCACGTAACTGCAACTCTAATGGATGAGTGAATGCCGGGGTGCAATCCAAATACCATGCCCCTCCACCAAGATGAGCCGTGGTGAATGTGTGCAGCTGGTTTGGCGAACACATGCAGTCTCCGGAATTGCAGTCCAACCATGATGCTAAGAAAGGAGGTAGGTCCTTTCGTTCGATTACACCTTTTCCTTCAAGCTCATATTGGAAGTACAAGTAGCTAGGAAATAAGAAACATGCATTAGAGGAACTTCCTTGTAATTTAAGTCATGCACCTACTTCACATTCAACGTAAAGAAAATTAACAACATTCTAAAGAATCTAACATCTAATCATTAAATAATGCTTAGATAGTAAAACCGTCCCGAATACAAGGGTCTAAAAACATACCGGTAGAGCACCCTCCAAGCAACCAAGTTGGACCCCTCAAAAGTCATGAAGGAGTCCCCCTTTCTAAAATAATTTGTCCCTTCACTACTACAAAATGGTGTCCAAATGAATAGAATAGTGTTGATTTTTTGTTGATTTGGATACTCTAATGACCATTTTTATAAATTTGTGTGAATTTGGACAATGCTATTAATCCTAGGAATGTTTAGATGGTTCAAGGCCACTAATTTCACATTCCAGAATAATGTGAACCAAAAAAAAATGAGAATGATAAAATGGTTGAAGGCCACTAGTTCCACGTTCCATAATAATGTGAACCAAAAAAAATGGGAATGTTTAGATGGCTCAAGGCCACTAATTTCACATTCCAGAATAATGTGAACCAAAAATAAATGGGAATGATAAAATGATTGAAGGCCACTAGTTCCACATTCCAGAATAACGTGAACCTAAAAAAAATGGGAAAGTTTAGATGGTTGAAGGCCACTAATTTCACGTTCCATAATAATGTGAACAAAAAAAAAATGGGAATGACAAAATGGTTGAAGGCCACTAGTTCCGCGTTCCATAATAATGTAAAGAGCTAAAAAAGCCGATAGTTAGTCTGGAAATGTTAAAAAGTTAAAATGGTTCAAAATGGGAATGTTAAAATGTAGAATTGTTTAAGTGGTTCAAAATGGGAATGTTAAAATGTAAAACTGTTTAAGTGGTTCAGAATGGAAATATTAAAATGGGAATAACATAAATGCCCCATTGTAGAACCCTGAAATTTTAATCCCTCAACCCTGAATCCTTAACCCTAAACCCTTAACCTTAAACCCTATCCCTTCAACAACCTTACACTCTTTGATTCCCCTGGAATTTTAAACTTTAAACCCGCAAAGGAATTTTTAAACACAAGGATACTATTAATGAGAACATTCTCATTTTGTTTTGGGAAACATTATTACAGAATCTAAAACAGCCGCCCATGAAACATTTTAACTTTGCCATTTTCTTTTGGTTCACATAATTCTACAACGTGAAATTAGTGGCTTATTCCCATTATTTTTTGGTTCACATTCTTATGGAACGTGAAATTAGTGGCCTTAAACCATGTAAACATTCCCATTTTTTTTTTATTCACATTATTCTAGAACATGAAATTATTATCACCATCTTTTTTTGCTTCATATTAATATGTGAAAGTACAACTAATATTTTCTAGGGATTTTAACATTCCCATTTTTGGGATACTCTTCACGAGTGCACCTTTCTTTTGGGGTCATAACAAAAAAATACAATCAACAGTTTTTGGTCTCTGATAATAACAATCAATTTTCGTCACAATCCGAATCAAGCACACCAAATTTTAGTTTCAAAAAAGAGAAAGTCCATGGATGGTGAATTGTTTCATTTAATATTTCTAGTTTCTAACTTTTTACATGATAATTAATTGAAAAACATTGACAATAAAGACTCTAAAATACTAGATTTAAGTTCCTAACATGTCTAATCCAAATCAATTTATGTCTTCTTGAAATCTACTCTATGATTTTTTTAGAGGACATTAGTTCTACGTTTTGCGCACACCAGATTCAAGTGTGCCTCGGGCATTTAGGAGTTTTAGGGTGTGTTTTTTATTCCAGCGATTTGGTGCAAAATTGCATCCAATTTCTGGGCCTAGTGCTAATATGATATTTTCTATCCAATATATGGATTAGTGATGAGATTTAGAGCACCAAACTAAAATGAAGTATTGCCACTTTGGCACTTCCTAAGGAATTAAAAAAAAAGACAGTGCTTCATAACTTCAGATGAACCAGACTGGCAAACACTATAAATTCGTATCAGCCGAATAAGGCTAACTATTAAGTCCAAGAACGACCTTGTTGGCGGCTTCCTCGACGAGTTGGGATGCCCTGAAGGTCCCTTCAACGGTCCACTCGACGGCTTCCGAGCTGCCTTGACAGCCTCTCGGACACTCGACGGCCTTAGAGTTCCCCGACAGTCCCCTCGGCATCGTCCACGTTCCCAGGACGGGCTGTGCGTCCCCTCAACGACCTCAAAGTCCCCGACAGACCCGTCGACGTCACGGACGTCCCCTAGACGGCTAGGTCGACGACCCGGGCGTCCCCTCGACGGCCTCAAAGTCCCTGACGGTCCCATCGAGGAACCAGAGGGCCCCTAAACGGCCCTATCGACGGCCCGGTTGTCCCCTCGACGACCTCGGAGTCCCTGACGGTCCCATTGACGTCCCGAGCGTCCCTTTGACGGCCTTGAAGTCCCGGACGGACCCGTCTACGGCTCGGGCGTCCCCTCGATAGCCTGTTAGGTGCTATATATAATTCTACGTGGTTTAGATCTACATGCGTCTCTCCTGCTCTAACGGTGCTCTCTTGCCCTGGATTGGTTTCAGTCCTTGTTTGGGAGCGCGGGTGCTTGCGAGGAGGCTCAGTTGAGGAAGAGGGAGAAGGGGGAGTTTTCACATCTGTGATCACAAAACCCTAATTCCTTGGTTTGTTTATCGCTCTTATTTTTTCAATGGATGGCCGTGGTACTTTGAAGCGGAAGGTTGATGCCTGGTTCAACGACGTAGGAGACCTCGCCGGTGAATCGTCTGTAGAATCGGCGGAATGGTATCGGAGGCAGTGGCTGCAGAAGGGGTCGGCGGTGTGGAGGCGAGAGAATCTTCTAGGGCCAAGAAAAAAAAGAGCAGGAGGAGGGGTGAATATAAGCTAATAGGAGCCAAAAATGACATCTTTTAAGTGCTTTGTTGGGTTCCTTTGTGAAAAGTGGGTGATGAGCTGTGTTAGTTGGCCTACGCATTGAAGAAGACTGGAAATGGAGGCCACATTGTCAGGACCTTAAACGTAGGTGATTTCCTCGCATCGTCGAGTTTAACTGGGAACGGTCCCATGCCCATGCCCCCCCATGCCCATGCCCCCCATGCCCATCAGCAACGATGTCAAGCTTCTCTTCCGCCAAGGGTCTGGAGCTTTGGATCTCACTTGCAGCTTCGCGCTTTTTTTTGAATTTGTTGTTTGTGTGATCTGCTTTGTGGGTTAGGGTTTTGCTCCAGCGTCACGTTCTCATTGACGCTTTGCAGTTGTGCTTGCAAAAAGGTGAATCTTGTAGCGGTAGTTTAGCAGAGTTCTGGAAAACAATGGAAGCCATAATTGGTCGGGGTGACTCCACAAAATTGTCTAAGGAGAGGAGGGTTTTGTTGGATCGGAAACCCAGAGTGTTGAAGCCAGCTCCCTCTATGGTAGACATGTTGTTAGAGCTACGCGGTTTGAAAATCCAATCTGCTGATTTCTTCATCAAAGAAAGGGGATTGTGTGGGTCGGGTTTGAACCCAAAGCTTGCTTCAGATATGTCTTGTGTTACACCTGAGAAGATCGAAGAGATTTGGGGCAAGTGCGTCGCATACAAGACAACAAATACCATGTTGAAGTCGAAAACAAGGAAGGAGCTGCTGCAGTTGTACTTTAAGATTTATGGTAAGATGGAGGTGACAAAGAAGGAGTTCATGACGTGGGTCGTGAAGGGCTACATTGCCGAGCAAATGGAGTTTGAGGTGGATTGGGCCTTTGTAGCAGCCTCCACAGCTGTGGTCCAAGCATCTCGGTTGGAAGGAGAACTACTGAAACGCAATTTGTCCGAGGAAAAAGCGGAGGAGCTTCTATGTGTAGCGCCTGGGGTTTTGAAGCCCTCTAGGTCTTACTCAAAGCTCCCTGATCGAGGTGTGGCACCTTCTGAAAAAAAGTTGAAGTCGTTTTTTTGCAAGACTTCTGCTTTTTCAGTGCCTCAAATCTCAGCGATGGAAGTAGCTGCCGTTGTGGAGGTTTTGAGGGTGGAGGAGGAGTTACTCGCCAATACAAGAAGCAAGCAGCAGCTTCTGGAGTCCTCTCAAAAAACTATCGCAAACAAGATAATTGCCTTCAAATTTGGCATGGACGATCGGCTTGTTGACAAGCAAGAGGCCGCTGATAACATTAACATTGTACAAGGGGACTTGGACAAAATTCTGCAACAGATTGAAGAAGCTGAGAAGATTGTGAGTCATTTCTGCCCCTCACAACCCTAGCGTAGAAGTTCTCATTTTTGTTGTTTCAGCTTGTTTGACTGCTTGTACTTAAAGCTGTGATTGGAACCATTCAGAGCTTGATGACTGGAAACCCACTTGTACTTAAAGCTGTGATCAAATAATACAAAGAACTCACTATTATAATGGGTTCATAACTCACTATTATAATTGGTAACTTGAACCCAAAATAATTTGGGTGGGTGGGGTCCCGGAGACCAATGGAGCTTCCCCCACACCACACTAAGGTAGCGTGGGTGGCCGGTCCGCTTGGTCCCCGGGGTTGTGTGATTAGTCCCACAAAACCTTCTTATAGGAGCTTTGGAAGTAATCACCAAACGATATGGGATAATGAAGGTTACTGTTGACCTCCTAATCAACTACATAGTCACAGACTTTTGTTTTCAAGAGATTACCACTGAAAGTTAAATTAGTTCATTACAGTGTCACTAATTTAGGAATGAGCACWTGACTAAATTGAATTGGAATGTCATAGAGGCTCCCTTGTTTGATTATCATGAAATCATGACATAATGAAGACATGTTGTTTCGAATTTAATTGTGTATGTACAACTAAATTTAAATAGAACAAGGGTCAAAGCTCCTTCATCTGATTAGTACAGTGTTAGGTGAAAACAAACACTTGATATATTGGACCTCTACCAACCTTTAGGGTCTTATCGATTATAGATTAATTGAATGGAAATTGTCACATAGAAGCTTTTCCATTTCATTGGAACTTCAGRTTCAAATTAAWCCAAYCTAAACTAAATTTAATTGTATGAAGTCCTACCTTTAATTTGAACATAGAATCTTCTTCATGTCATTAGCAATTACATGACATGCTTGGCATATTAAATAAGAAAACTAAAGTAAGGATAATTATGATCATTTGTAAACACAAAAATGAAATTTGCAAATTATATTATATCAGCACCATTTTGAAAACATTGTAGGATTTTAGCAGTGCACCCAATTAATTAAAATGGTAGCCTAAGTGACCACACCGCATTTGAAACAGCTTGGATTATTTTTGAGGTTTATCAAAAACCAATAATAGAGTGTAGAGGCATTCATGCCTTCGACAACAAATCTACGTTGACCATATAAATTCATGGAGACCATGATTTGTTATTCATCGATTGAAAAACTAAGCACTCCGTGAACCTTTTAAGCCATAAGCTCTAAATACTAAGATTCACAATCAAGAATTGAAATAAAGAATGCATTCTGTTATGAGTATAATTTGCAATAATCATTATGTACAACATTCTTTTTAGTTTTCATATTTAATATATTACATAAAATGGTAAAATTCTTGAATGACTATTATTTGGATTCAACCGTGTGCAAAATTCACAACATTTATAACAAATATCTATACAACATTTGGATATTGCAGTTTCAGTCCAATTTGAAGGTGAATGTCTCCAAATACTAGCCGATGAAGTGTGCAAAAGCTTTAATATACGTGTTTTTTTAGCGCTTCCAAATCATATTCAAGTGAAGTTTTTGAACACATGTATTCCAGAWCTTATGTTTCTTCAGTGAATATGCCCTCCAAAGAGGGTTTACGAATGAACGCAAAATACTTCTTGCAAACTTCTTGGTATCTCACCGTTGATTAGGCTTCATTGCTTTGCAATGGCACTGTGAATGATTCACACACAAATTAACTCACAAGKATGAAGGACTCTAGCACACAAATAAAAAAGAGACTTAATGTTTTGGCTTTATTCCCCTATTTTAGCTTCTAGACATGGTCCCGTTATTTCGTGGAGCAAGAAAGTTTCTTCTATGTGTTTGTTTTCGTTTCACTAGGTTGTTCCTTTGTTTTCAGCCCTGCTCTTTTTTCTTCATTTCCAGCACTTGGGCCTGGATGTTTCGTTTCTGGTTTATCTTAATGCAATGGTTATTTCCATTTGGTCAACAACCCCCCAAAACTTAATATACAGACTGCATTGGCCAGCCGGTTTTACAACTCATGCGGCCAACCTCTCCTTCTGTGACATTAATGTGGTCCTTGGATTCCTCACTCGCATGGTCTGTGAACTTGGATTCCTCACTTGCATGGTGGTCTGCAAACTACAGTACTCACAGAAGGAGCCAACTGTCCACGCAAAAACAGGAATTCAAGTGTCAGATATATCCATGCCCTTAAAAATAGAGTAGAACATCATATATGCGCTGTCTTTTTATGCATCAACTGTTGTGCCTTACACCGCATATTTCAACGAGAATGGTGGTTAAAAGATGCACACAATTGCACCTTTCAAATTGCATTCTAAGGTTACTACCTGACTTTGAAGATGGCATTTGGATCACAAGCACGGGCATTACCAGAAAATCACAATCATGCACTTCACATAACCGACCCGCATTACAAATACGAGTCTGCATACACAACATTCTTCTAGCAGTTTTCTACGTGGCTCCTATAGAAAGAGAGGAAGCAGAAATGGATTTTTGACATTCAATATGCTAGCAGCATGTAAGCTCTACTAAAGGCTAGACAAAAATTACAACTCTCAATTGTGTAAAATGAGAGCACATGACTTCAGTACATTGGATGTAGAAAAGTGAAAAAGTCATATAATGCAGAGTTAAATTTCTAAAAATTCTAGCACGACCACATTTTAAGGATTTAGGTAATTCCCATAACAAGTTGTAAGCTAAGATTATGAAATTTTGTGCATGATATATGCAAATTTGAAGAATTTATGTCCGAGATGTAGCCATAAAACAAACAAATCCAATCATAATAGAAATCAACATACAATAATTTGAATCAAGAGATATGTCAATCTCATGAGTCTATGTAGCGGTAGGGTCGGTCGCGGATTCAGAAGTCTGCGACGACTCTGAAGACTCTCTACCCACAGATGCAGATCCATCTATAAACTGTAAGACGTTTAGCGTATAATTGCTTTTACGGCGTTTAGGTTTTGAGCAACCAAAATCCGCAAAGGCCGATGCCATTTGCTTTGCATAAACTGGCAGGTCGTAAGACTTCTCCGGACTGAAGAAAACACTTTGTTTCTCCATGATTGCATCTGGTGACATCAATCCTGGATGACTGCAAATAAAATGGCCATATGTTAGAGGGTTGAACGTGGAAGTCACACTTGAAAGGAAAAAACTTAAAAGTGCCAACTTACTTACTGAATTTTCCCCTTCGAACAAATTTCCGAGGCACCACGAGCATGTCATCTGGATCTTGTGAAACCGTAACTACTGGTGGAGGTGGCGTGGCCACCATGTTCTGAGTGGATTTTCTCATCGGCTTGAGGATGGCATCAAAAATGTCCTTGTTCTACTCCAATGCCACGATATGGCGGCCAGTGCCACGACAAGCGGTAATGGATGCACCTAGAAGGAGGAAATTCAAATGACACAATCAATTGACAGAGATCGTTGATTACAATGAGAATGTAGAATATTAAACTTGAATACTAACCCGTGGATGCAGTGCAGTCCATAACTAGATCTCCTTCGACGCTTGTTGCTTCGAGGAGGATTTGAAAGAACCATGGATCTTTTTCACGAGCGCCCCACCAAGGCTTTCCGGCATTCATTGCCATGTCATCTGCATGGGTGTAGTTCATCAACATGTCGTCCCGTGCAATGTCAACACCGGCCTTCACCATCGTGGTCGTGCGCTTGAAAGAGAAGTTGGAGTTTCCTTTTGTGCCTAAGTCCTTCACCATGAGGGTAATTCCGAACTTTTGTGTCTACAAGCATTCAAGAGATTTATACAACAAAGTTGGTTATTCAAATCTAGTGCATTATGAAGTGATCGGTGAAGGTACAAAAACAAAAGAGATTTTACCGTTTTCATTTTGTCGAGAGCCGAGGTCAAGTGCATGCGATTCATCCCCATCCACTCCTTCTTCTTCACCATGTCGTACGCCTCACAATCCAACAAAATCTGACTTTGCTTTGGCGCTCCATGAATGAAATACAATGATGCAACCATGGTCCTGGAGATGACTGGAAGCAAAACCGAATGCCACTTGCAAGGCTTCATCTCCAACATCCTTGTTCCAGTCTGGCACATCATCTGCCGGAGAAGAAAGTCCGGGCACGGGTAAGTTCTCAGGGCAATCAAAGAATATGACGTCCACCCCCGGCCTAGAATTTGGCACATCATGAAACATGCGAGTCTTCGCAGCCAACACTTGCCAACAAATAGTACATCCAGAAATGAGTTCCAAACATACACTACCATCGTGGGAATGAAAACGTAGAACCACGTCTTCAGCACAAAATCAAGGGTGAATACCTTCTTCAAGAAGTCCAAAACCTCTTTGTACGAAGTCTTGTTCTTGGATTCCATGTCGTCCACGAGATCGTCAATGGAGATGTTGAGGATAAGATTCTCGGACTTGGCCAAATCATCATCGGTGAGTACAATGGCTTGCGTCACATGAGTGATGACCTCTTCGGTGAGTTGCGAAAGAGTGGTCTTCCTTTTCACTCCTGTCTCAGACTTGGCTTGCATCCCGGAGCCTTCATCCACAGTTGAAGATGCTGGAATTTGTCCACCGTCCTCGACTTTCTTCTTTCCTTTGGCCTTGGCCTTTTCTTCCTTCTCCTTCTCTTTCTCCTTCTCCTTCTCCGCCAACTTGGCTAGCCGGTTTGCCTCCTTTGTTTCCTAGGAGGTGAGAAGGACTTGGAATCGCGCTGCTTTCTTTCGATCATTGGATTCCCTTCTTGCAATGGCCTTCCTCCTCTRCCTCTCCGTCATGCCTACAAACTCGTCCACTTCCAAATCAATGGCACCTTTGCCGTCCAAAGACTCACGTAACTCCACCTCGGATGGATGAGTGAATGCTGGGGCGCAATCCAAATACCATGCCCCTCCACTAAGATGAGCCGTAGTGAATGTGCGCAGCTGGTTTGGTGAGAACATGCAGTCTCCGGAGCTGCGGTCCAGCCATG